>PVHP010024006.1:0-26798 GCA_004024765.1 Zapus hudsonius
GATCTGGCTTCTAGGTGTGTAGAGTGCTTCTTTGAAACAAGACAAAGGCCAATAAGTGTTCTCACAATCCTTCTTGATTTGTTAGGATGAAAGTAAATCCTGGAAAAAAAGGAATAGGGATAAAGGTCATTGTCATTATGTTCTGGCAAAAAAAAAATCTGGCTAGATTATGCCTATGTTCTGAAAATGTGAGTGAGGTTGAACCCAAAAGATTAATTTGAGGGGAAGGTTTTAAGACAGCATACTGTGCAAGCTGTTGCATGGTTATCCTTAATGTCTAGAGCTAAGTTTATGATGAGGATTCCAATCTGACAATGGTACAAAAACCATGACATTTGGGGCAAGCAAATTAAAGTTGTAGGTAAAGCACCTCAGGCAAGGTGGCTGTGAATAGAGAATTGGTAACGGTTAAAAATATTAATGCAGCTATGAGTCCCCTCATACCATGCACCAGGAGATAGAAATGGTGTCCGCCCACTGAAATCTCCAGGGTGTGGCGATATGAACTCCTTTGGGAAAAAATTCATTTAAAAGGACAGAGCCTCAAAGTGAGCTCCTCTCAGGAATGACTATGGCTGGAAAAAAAGCTTTTCAAGGCATAAACCTAGCTTCAGCTATAGCCACCATTGCAAGACTTCTTTGTAGCGGGCACGGAGTTCCCTTCGAGTGACTATTGAGTGTTCCAAAGCATCCAGAATGCCATGTAGACAGGCAATGCCATTAAGGAAGGAACTGCTTGATTGGTAGCTCTGGATTTCAAAGGAAGGGTCTGACAACTATCAAGTAACTCACCAGCTTGACCATGACAATTTCTATCATTTAAAAGGACAAAATGTCAAATGTTGCTTATAAGCAAGACCTATCATGGAATTCTGATTCTTAACAGTACAGAGTTATTACTCCATAGCCTTTAGGGAGAGATGGCTTCCTCTTATCTGGGTCACAAGGAGCTTCTTTAGGAAGGTAACCCTCAGGAGAGGCCCATAATCTATTCCAGGAAGGGAGAGTGTATAGAATGGTAGGCGGAGAGGAGTCAAACTTGAGCATGGAAAAAGTTTATGTGATAACGGGTCATTTTAAAGCTCATTCATAACACTTTCAATCATATGTATTCAATTGTTACATTCAACTCCTGTATCCGGATGGTGAATAGCACTGTCATCTTGACTGGATTTAGAATTACCTAGGCATACCTCCAGGTGTGCCTGTAAATGTGTTTTCAGGGATGAGTGTAGGGGAAAGAACCACCCTAATGTGGGAGCCCCATCCCATTGGCCACGAGGCCTAGAAAAATAAAAGAGGAAAAGGCAGAAAGCCAGTAGAGCACTGACATCCCACCTTTCTCTGCTTCTTAGATTCCATGCTGTGATCTGCGATGTTCTGCCATTCCTTCCCACTGTAATTGATGGAACCCTTTGAAACTGTGAGCCAAAATAAGCCCTTCCTCCTTTTATGTTGCTTTGTTGGATATATCATCACAGCAACACTGCAATAACTAATAAAATATCATAACTGTGAACTGTGTAACAGTTGAACAGTCTGCTTCTAACCCCTTATTGGTCATGAAAACTCCTAAGTAGTTCCAGCACATTAGCTGGCTTTATTTAACTTCTTTATTTCAAGAAGGTCTTAGCTTTATGGACAGTTTCATTTATTCCCATTTCAAATATCACTTGAAAGGTTACGTTTGGTGTTCAGTGACATTCTCCAGGCAACCTTTCCAAAGCTAAAGCTGAACGTAATGGATGTGGCATTTCTTCCAGGAAACCTCATCCCAAACACCCAGCCATCAGCCCTCAAAGGACTCACCAATTAGAGGGTATCAGACCTTCCAGCTTCCTGTGGCTAAATCTCTGAATGTTTCAAATGGAGAGTATCAGGGAAAATGGATTGTTCCAGTTGTCAAGAATTCAAGAGAGGACAAAGAAGATAGTAGACTAATAAGTTGAGAGAGAGAAAAACAGAGAGAGAGAGAGAGAGAGAGAGAGAGAGAGAGAGAGAGAGAAAGAGGGAGAGAGAAAGATTGCAGGTGAACCAATAGTCATTAAGAGTGGTACAACCACATTGCTGGTGAAAAGTAATTGAATTGAAGAAATTAAAGAGTTAATCCCTTCCTAATGGGATACAGGGATATAGTTGGAAATCTTGGTTTAAAAACTGAATTCAGATGGCATTTCCACCACATACTAACTGTGTAATCTTGGTTGATTAAATGAATCTCAGTCTATTTATCTGAAAACACTGGCTTGATAAAAGCTTCTAATGCACAGAATTGTCAAGAGGATTAAATGACTTAACATATTTAAGACCAATATCTTCCTGATAAAAGCTTTGTAATCACAGCAGTGGCTATTTTAATCTACAATGACAAGTTTTTAATATTGCACAAAGAATCATTAACAGAGAGTACAGGTATACCAATTTAAAATCTGTTTGGATTACAAGAGGATATACATCACACACACATACACACACACACGTATATATATAATAGAAATATACTATGTTCTTAAGGCTTTCATAGCAACTTACCATAAATTGAGTGGCTTATTTAATTTTTATACTTGTTTTACTTATTTAAGATAAGATCTTTCTACATAGTCCAAGTTGACTTTAACCTTGTGCTATACCTGCTTCCTCCTACAAGTGCTGGGATAATAGGTATGCACCATCATGCCTGGTACCTGAGTTATTCGAGGCAATTCAGACAGTAACCCTGGATCTCTAAGGGGCCAGAGGTCCAAAGTGAAGGTATAGGCAGGGCAGTAATTCTGATGTCTGCTTCTTCTGTCTTCTGATGGCTCTGGGTGTTGTGTGACTTATGACTTTACTTATACAGCCTCTGTCTCCATCCTCAATCATCCTGAACTCTGTATTTTACTTTCTGTCTCTTGTGAGAACACTTGTCATTGGGTTTGGGGACAGCTGGATAATCCAGAATGGTCTCTTTATCTCAATTAATTATCTCTTAATTTGATTACACTTGAAAAAGACTCAATCTAACAAGGTAATAGTTATGAGTCCATGGATGAATACATGGGTATATCCTTTATATGGGACTTATCATTCACCCACAACATGCTATGTGTATACATACAGCATCATATGTTGCATAATGATGTTTTGTTTAGACAGACTATATACATGGCTTTGGTCCCATAAGATTAGAATGGAGCCAAAAAGTTCCTATTGCCTTGTGTCACAGGGCTGTTTTCAATGTCACAGTGCTTGCCATGTGCTCACGTGTTTGGGACAATGCCACCAATCTACTTCATTGGCAGTTATTTAAAAGGCACAGCGCAGGGCTAGAGAAATGGCTCAGTGGCTAAGGCACTTACCTAAAATGCTCAAGGACCTGGGTTCAAATCTCTAGTACCCACATAAAGAAAGATGCTCAAGGTAGTGCATGCATCTGGAGTTCATTTGCAATGGCGAGAGGCCTGGTGTGCTCATACTGACTCTCTCTCTCTCTCTCTCTCTCTCTCTCTCTCTCTCTCTCTCTCCCTTTCAAATAAATAAATAAAATATTTAAAATCACAGTGCATGCACTCATGTAACAAAAGTTGTGCTGGAGATTATATCATCTAGATTTAAGGGATCAATATTGATTTAGTGACAAAGTTGCTATGGTGATTTGAATGTTAAGTGCCCCCCCTCCAAGCCTCATACTTAATCCCCAGATGGTAGAGCCTTTGAGAGATGGAGCCTTGCTAGTGGAGATGTGTAACTGGAGGTTGACCTTGGGATTTTATAATGTAGTCCCACTGGGAGTTGATAGCTCTCTTTCTCTTCTTCAGTCCTGCTGATGAGATGTGACCCTAGATGTCTGCTCCTGCTCTGCTTGCCCTGCCATGATGAAAGTTCTCAAAACTGTAAGCCAGAATTAAACCCTTTCCTCCCATAAACTGCTTATCCCCACAACAAGACAGTAACAGTTATAGTTGCCCAACAGTAATGCTTTTCCTAAGGTGTATTAGCATTATTAAGTGAAATGAATCTCTATGTATTCACAAACCACATGAAGAATAAGTGTCGTTTTTGCTTTTGGAAAATGCTTGTAACAGGTGATGAGTGTGGACTCTGGAAGGCAGCATGGCTCATGACAGCAGATGACTGAAGACTACTTCAGTGTGTACACTCACCAGATGCCTGCCTCTCTCTTCTTAGCTGATTTTACAATAAGGTAATTTTGCTTTCCTACCCAGGATGTTAAAAGGACCAAGGCCAACACTTGCCTTTGGTGGTGAGGTTTGATGAGTGAGAGACATCTTCATTTGGCACAATCCCCCTCACTGTCCACTGAAGTGCCATACTCTTCAGGCTTGCTTTCCTGGCTTTCTATTCAGCCAGTGCTTCTGGAACCTTCTCTCATGATATGCCACACTTACTTCATGCACACTGTGAACATACATATAGATGAATCCTTCACTGTGTGTAGCATCTGTCTCCCATACTGGATTGTGTCTTCTCTAAGGGCAGAGACCATCATTATCTGGTACTAAGCACAGCACTTAGTACACAGTGTTGATTCAATAATTGTGGTATTAGAAAGAGTGCTGCTTCTCAGCTGCAGAGCCCTCAGTGACTGTGATCAATAATACACCCCGTTGCCGGGCGTGGTGGCACACGCCTTTAATCCCAGCACTCGGGAGGCAGAGGTAGGAGGATCACCATGAGTTCAAGGCCACCCTGAGAATCCATAGTGAATTCCAGGTCAGCCTGGGCTAGAGTGAGACCCTACTTCGAAAAACAAACAAACAAAAAAATACACCTTGTTATTACCACGAGGCTCACTGCTGCAAGAATTATAGACTTGTCATCCTTAAGTTGTTAAGTAAGTGAAGGACTAGACAGATGAATGCAAGGTAGATTGATGTTATAACTTGTATAAACATTTCACTATGGTCTAGATTTAGAAAGAGACAGAAAACATCTTATAAAGTGACTTTGCTGTGATATTTGGATGAAAACAGTTGCAGTGGGCAGCATCATCTGGGCAGGGGAAGCAGACACTTCAGTCATTGCAACTCACCCTCTATTTCCTCTTCTGTGAAATGGAAATAATTCTTGGGTTGATTTTATGACTCAGTCATGACATGCATACATCACTGAATCAATTCTTGGAACACAGCAAGAGCTTCCTGACACATTATTATTTAATTATATATGGATTCCTGTTGCATGTGTGTGTATGGTGTGTGTCCATGTTCGTGTGAGTGTGGGTACACAACCAGGGTAATATCAGGCATCTGCCTCAGTTGTCCACATTTTTGCTGTTGTTGTCTTGCTTCTTTTTTTGGTCTTTGCTTTGATAGAGCTCACAAATCTTGGGAGGGCAGCCTTGGCAGGGAAAAAGGAATCATCCAGGAAGTGGATCTAAAGAGGAAGGGTATAGCAGCAGAGAGAGGAGGTCAGAGCATGCTGGGGTCTTCTTGTAATTCTTCTGTTCATTCCACCTTCTTTCTGAGACACCGTGTCTCACTACAGATTCAGAGGGGCTACCTGGCCAGCAAGCCCCAGAGATGCTCCTGTCTTTGCCTCCCTAGTATTTGGATTACAGGTGCGCATTGCCACATCTGGTTTTTACATGAGAGTGTGGTTAGCACATTACCCACTGAACCATCTCTTTATCCTATTCCCATATATGTATAGCCTATAGATATTATAATGAAGCATTTTATTTCTCTTTAAATCAATTATGATTCTCAAAACATGGCACAAACAGCCAGCCCTGTTCATTTCAAAAAGTTGTGTGGGAAGGCATCCTACCTTGTGGTTTATTGCTAAAACTGTGAAGCTAGCAGTGATTTCCATCACATTTTCTAACTTGTAAACACAGTCCCTGGATGGTTAAGCAAGTATTCCTCTTTCAAAATTCATTTTATTTCTAGCTGCGGATTTCCCATAAAACCTTTCTTGTTAAATTTTGATGTTCTTTTTTTCAGGTAGGATCTTTCTCTAGCCCAGGCCACTATGTAGTCTCAGGCTGGACTTGAACTACAGCAATCTTCCTACCTCTTAATACAATCAATATCTGCACCTTCATTATAAAGACATATCCAGCTATATTTGTCTCAGTTAAGATTTGTTTTACAGGTTTACCCATGTGGAAGTCCCAGGTGTCCCATGAGGAAGACTGGTGGATGTTTAATTAGGTAGGTGTTTAATTAATTGCATAAGCATTGGCTAGGGATGATTTATCAGAGCAGGTGTAATTTTCCAGCTTTGGTTGTTAAAGGCAGTTACATAGATCTTATAAAATGTGAAAATTAAGCACTCTGAAAGAATATGGTAATTGTAAAATTTTTCCTTATGATTACGTTTTGTAATCCAAAAAGGTGTCAAGAGCGTCTTTGTTAACCAATGGAAAATCAGGAATCAGAAGCCGTGCTGCTTGTTTTGGCATTCCATTCAACTTCTCCAGGCATTTTCTTCATTCAGTTCACTGTCTAAGGTACAGCTGATCTTAGTCTGCTCTGTCCATGATGTCTTATTATGAGGTTACCTTCAAGGAGTTCCCTGGAAATGTAGTCATTTCCAGACATCATGGACAGAACAATTTAAGATTACTGGGTACTGGGAAATCGAACGCAGGTCCTTCTGCTTTGCAGAAAAACGCCTTAACTGCTAAGCCATCTCTCCAGCCTGGCAATTATTTTTCAATGGAAAAAAGATACACTCTTCATAACAAATGATCTCATAAAATCAAATAGGAAGTGTGGATTATTTGTAAACCTGAACATCCAGGATGTGTCCTCACCACTAGTTTAACTCTACCCCCTTGTGCATGCAGGGCATATAATCATGGACCCATGAGTATCACTGGAAACAAGGATTTCCTAGAAAAAAAATCACAAAACTCTAGATCTTATTGAAAAACGTACAGCTGTATCATCTCCTAGTTACAGAAAAATTCTTCTATGGAAGAATCACAAACTGCATTCTCATTATCTTTAGGATCAGAACATTTTTCTAAAATCAGTGCCAACTTCAAAGTAAAGCTATCTTAAGGGTCAACTTGTGAAGTCGACCAAATAGTAAAAAGATAAAATATGAATCTGTATCAGATGGTTCTTAGGATGGTTGTCTGCATGATCTATGCTGCATTCTCAAAACAATACTCACTCAAAGAAATAAATTATTTTTTCACTTAAGATTCCAATTCAACAGAAGATACTGGTTTTATTCTAATACAGTCACTATAATTACTTTAGGTACTAAATGACTTAAATTCTTTTCTTTGTGTGTGTATGTGTGCATTGTGTGTATAGATGTGTATATGTGTGCTTTGCATGTGTGTATGTGTGTGGGTGTGTGTGCATGGAGGCCCAAAGTTGATGGTAGATGTGTTCCTTGAATGCTCTCTTGTTTATTTTACTGAGGCAGGGTCTCTCACTTGAGCTAAGAACACATAGATTTAGTTAGTATAGCTAGACAAACTGCTTGTGGGATTCCCTGTCTTTGCCTCTTGTGTGCTGGGATTACAAGCATTCTGACAGTAGCACAGTTTCAACAAAGTTCTCTCTTCTTTAAAAGGTTATAAGTGGACTTGAGAGGTGGTTCAGTGGTTAAGGGTGCTTGATTGCAAAGTCTGATGGGCAGGGTTCAATTCCCCAATACTCGTGCAAAGTGGCAGGTGTGTCTGGAGTTTGTTTGCAGTGGCAGGAGGCCCTGATGTGTTCTTTCTTTCTTTCTTTCTTTCTTTCTTTCTTTCTTTCTTTCTTTCTTTCTTTCTTTCTTTCTTTCTTTCTTTCTTTCTTTCTTTCTTTCATCTCTCTCTCTTTCTCTTTTCCCTCTCTCTGTCTATCTCTACTTGGGAAATAAATAAATATTAAAAATAATAAATAGGATAATGGAGAGAGGTACCAAGGGTGCCCAAAATTGTCCAAAACACAAATTTAGATACTTTTACAAACCTAATAATGATGGAAAATTTGAATTCACCCACTATGACTCAGGGAAATTTGCAGAAGAGGGGGTGGAAAGAATGTAAGAGTCATTGGGGGGGGGGGAGAATAACTAATGCATAAAAGGGAATGTCATCATGGCTTCAATGGCTTTATCTAATAACCTATGATACTGATCATATTGTTGTGTTAATATATATAATTTTAAGCCAATGAAAACGTTTAAAATGAAAAAAATAATAAATAAATAAAAGTTCATAAACCAAGCCTTCATAATCCACAATTTTTTCTGCATTTGACATTTTCAAACTCTCACCGGAATAGCCCATAACGCTCTGCTTATAACACTGCAAGATTTCTCCAATCCAAAGTACAAAACCCTTCCACATTCCTCCAGTGAGCACATTCCAAAACACTAAAACTCACATGGTCATATTCATTGCAGAAAGAGCCCCTCTCCTGATACCAATTTTATTGTTGTAGTTACTTTTCAATGATGAGACCAACATCTGACCAGAAGGAGAGAGAGAGAGAGAGAGAGAGAGAGAGAGAGAGAGAGAGAGAGAGAGAGAGAGAGAGAGAGAGAGAGAGAACAACAATCATCAAAGCATGAACATCCAGAGCTCAATCTCTTACAGCTGGACTAAAAGATCTGCCCCAGTGACACGTCTCCCAGCAGGCTGCTGTTGACTTATGTAGGAAGCTTAACTTTAATAAGAGAATTTTCCCATCTCCACTTGATTAACCTAACCACATCAGCAAAGGTGCTTCTGCTGGGTCACACGCCAGAACTACAGGCTCCAGGAATAAGGATGATTTTTCTACGTGTCCTATCTGGGTAGAATTGGGGCAGTTAGAAAGGAAGCACTTTTCAAATCATGAAAAAATGAGTATAGCATGTTTCAGCACAATGAGCAATCTTTCTAAGTGGTTTAGACTCTCGTTCTGGCATGTAACCATAGTCCCCCCCCCCCCCAGTATATTCTGACTTGTCTACGGTTGTTGGGAGAATCTTGAAGTTTCTACAGAACAGGATCAAAAGTCCTAGATCTGTATAGAATCTTTGGGGGAAGATGTGGCCCTACAGCACTTTCTTTGGGGATTGAAAATGGGATGATGTCCATTTTAAAAACAACACTACAAAAGCCTGCTGTTGCCCTATCTGAGGTATATATTGAAAGTATTAGTGTTCTCTTGTTCCTACATGAAGACTGGTTTCTTTGCAAGCGGTGGCACACATTCCCTATGCATTACCTTCCAGAGACCTGTATTTGTTAACTTGTCTTTTGGGCCAGATGAATAGATAGGCTGCCTGGACTTCGCTGCCAATCAAAACGTTTTGGAGTTACAGACAGCAATTTCAATGCCAGCACCATGACAGCCAATTAACATGTAAAATTTTTACATTCCAGGGAGATAACATTGAACCTTTGAAATCCATTTGGGTTCAAGCTGGATTTTTCTAGGCAACCTCAAAGAATGCTGTTTTTTCGGTTATCTTACTCTGAAAAGAATTTAATTCTGTGCCTATTTCAGCCTTGGACTTCGTCTAATACATTTCTTCTTAGTTTACTCTCTGAAATTCTGTCTTGTATTTACTTAAACACTCTACCTATGTTGTCAGAATTCACTACATTAACATAACTAACTGAGAAGTCTTGAATATTCATGGATGTAAGAATAAGTTTTCACTCAGAAAGAAGGGAATGAGAAATACAGGGCTCAAGGAACCTAACAAAGAAAGAACTTGGGGCTTAATATACTTGAGAAAAAGGATGCACAGTGAGTGCTCTTCAGCAGTTTCTCTTTTTGAAAAATATTTTACTTACAAGGAGAGAGAGAGAGAGAGAGAGAGAGAGAGAGAGAGAGAGAGAGAGAGAGAGAGAGAGAGAGAGAGAGAAGGGTCCTCAAACGACTGCTGTAGCCACTGCAAACAACCTCCAGATGCATGCACCACTTTGTGCATCTGGCTTTACAGGCTAGCAGTGGGGACAGTACCTGTGTCTGTTTCCTCTGCAATGTCTCCTGGGCCCTCTCAGAAGTGATAGTGATGACTCCTCTCATGGTAGGTGGTCAGCTATCTTTCCTTTTTAAAAAAATAATTTTGTTAACATAGTTTATAGTCATTTATTCCTCTACCCCAGGCCCCATTTCCTTGAAGGCCATTGGTGTTCACTGTGTGGAAATTAGGGCCTCAGTTAGTTTCTGATGAGGCTGTGCCTCAGGAAATTTCTGCCTGCCCTATTTTATGGCTCTTGCAATCTTTCCACCCCTTCTTCTATAATAGTCCCTGAGCCTTGGCAGCACTTTGGTTTAGTGTTGAGCTCTCTGTAGCTTCTGTATGTCTGCTTCAAAGCATTTTGCTTCACCATAATGTTTGTTGCTGCTTCCTGGAGTCAGTTGTCAGGCTAGCACTTGGGACAATTCTCATGTCGCTGCTCCCTCTGTGGTTTCTCCTGGGCCCCAGTAAATGTGGTAGAGGTGGCACATTTTATGGTGAGCAGTGAGATATCTTTTCTTGTATTTATGGAGCTTGGCTCTTCCCAGTATTCTCTGTTGTCTGTAAAATAAAACAGATTTTTCAACTAAGAGTGAGAGCAACTTTGACTATGGAGGGTATTCATAGAAATTTGAGAGACATTTTGACGTGTATATGCCCCTTCTACTTTTCCAGAGAGCAATGGTGGCTTCTCTTTAGGGTTTGTCCTGGCCATGGTACTTTGACTCGGTTCCCAGTACCAAGTATGAGTTCTCTCCCACTGGGTGGGCCTCATGTTCAATCTTAGAATAGTTGGTTACCCACATAGGCTGTGTGCCACTATTGCCTGGGTGTATACTTCTTGCCTGGCTTGTTGATTTTTTTAGGTCTCGAGATCCCCTGCTTATTCTCCCTATTGGTGACTATTATCCCCCAGCAGCTCCCATAGCTCTTTCCAGTGCTATGAGGGATAGCCAGGAGGGAACTGGCTTCCCTTTCAGTTCCAGCATGGTTTCTTAATGTCATGTGACTGTTGCCTGTGGCATCTTCAGTAATAGGGCCTTACCCATTTAGCTCTGGTGGGTGACCAAGTGTTTTGGTAATGTCTTGCATTGTTTTGGAACCTCATGGATCTCCCTGACCAACTGTGGGTGGGTGTGTTGGGGAGGGTAACCCAATTCTGGCCCTGGGCTTTACCAACCAGAGCCTATGGCTTTAGGATTAAGCTTTCTCCACCTTCTACAGGGCACTTGTGACCAGACCATCTCTGCCCAAACCCCCACCTCTTTTTGAGGGCTGTGTCTTATAGAATGCTATCCAGGAGAAGGTTTCTATGATACTGACTTATGTTGCTTTTAGTTTTGTTTAATTCCCTTTCTCCTACCCCCCAAAACCCTTTCATCCCCTAAGCCTTTCAAAGGTCCCCTCCTACCATCCCTCCCTATTTCAACTTTCTCCGAGACTCATTCTAATTCTAGTGTGTGGATTTTATAATTTTATTTTTTAATAGACATTAACATTTTATTTTGTTAATGTTAAATCTAAGAACTTCTTATATCTGTCAACTCCAGTAGACAAAAATGTATCAGCAGGAAGAGGACACACCCCTGATTGAGCAAGGATCAACTCTGATTAGTCCATGACAATGGACACATCTTCACCCTGCACTGGGGATTTTTGACCAAATCAGAGAGATGAGGAGTGTGACACAGGGTTGTCACTTCTCTCTGCAGGGGTGTTGGCTCTTAACTTTGTACTCTATCTTTGGCAATGGGTTTTCCATAAAGGATGAAAGACAACCGTGAC
Organism: Zapus hudsonius; assembly: GCA_004024765.1. Taxonomy (NCBI): domain Eukaryota; kingdom Metazoa; phylum Chordata; class Mammalia; order Rodentia; family Dipodidae; genus Zapus; species Zapus hudsonius. The sequence continues at coordinate 11,692 of PVHP010024006.1, forward strand.
AACAGCCAGCAACATAGGATATATTATAGACCAGGAGCAAACAGATTACCTGTAGAAAAAGTGATGACATCAATGCCTTCAGGTACTAGAACACTGATCTTGGAGTGTCATCTCCAAGTTTATTGCCTCTAGACTCTGGTGCTTCCAAGCAGCTGTGGAAGAATTTACTGTATAAGGACAGTGCTTAGCCAGTAACCTATAAGGCAAATTCAAATTAGATAGAAGTTCATAAATATACACAATTCTGGATTGCCTAGATTCTATTTTTAGGCGGAGAGATTGTGAGAGCCATGGTGGGGGAGACTATCCAGAGGCATGGCACCCCTCAGTAACACACACTTGGGCCAGGAGGACCAGGCTGAATACTAGGCTATCCATGGTCCCCTACCACAAGGACTGATCCAGACGACCCACGGAGGAGGATATCCAGCTGATTGGGGATGGGGAGGGAGGCATTGGGGAATTGAGGATAACAACTCATTGTTGGCCCACTAAATAATGTAACTCATTATGGACAATAAATATATATTAAATTTTTTTTAAAAAAATTAGATAGAAGTAGCACAGTTCAGGTTATAAACCCAGCTCAGGTGGAGCACTTCTCTGGGATTCATTTCTGCATCACTTGAGATGTGACTCTCCTTAGAGTCATCCCCAAGGAAGTTGATGATTATGCTTTAGTTTGGGTTTATTTATTGTTATCAAAATATAGAGGAAATTCAAGAGCTGTCCCCTAAGTGCCTGTGGTTTGGGGCTTCAAGGAGTTCTTACAGAATGACATACAGTGCAGTATGAGAGCTACGAGGTTATTGAATAGCTCTGGACCACAGTGTCCTGCAGTGGACAGGCTTATCTGGAATGGAGGGTATCACCATTGAACGGGTCTGCTCATGTCCCTGGCAGTGGTGGTCCAGGAGCATCTTTCCTTGAAAAACTATAAGTGTTCACCTCACAGACATCTGCCTAGATACTTGTCTCTTTTACAATTTTTTTTTTGAGGCATGGGTCTGACTCTAGCCCAGGTTGACCTGGAATTCACTATGTAGTCTCAGGGTGGCCTCAAACTCATAGTGATTGTCCTACTGCTACCTCCCAAGTGCTGGGATTAAAGGCGTGCACCACCACACTTGCTCTTACATTTTTGATTAAAGATACATTTTTACTACTCTGATTTAAAACTGCAACATACTTTTTCTATTTCCTCGGCACTTCTAAAACCTCCATATGTCGCTTTCTTAAAAACAATGCTGAAACCCAAAATGCAAGGACCTTCTTTCATATATAGTAGGTATGCAATAAAATATTTCTTAAGTGAATTAACATTATGTCCAGTTTTTGTATTGAGAACCTTAATAGTAGATCTAATTTTAAACTGACTATACCACAGTATTTTGGTACTGGAAAGTTCTAGTTAGTAACAAAAGTTTCATTGACCTCCCCATCTTGTGGGAAGAGCTCTAAGCTCTCATTTGCCCAAGTTCATCAAAGCTCTGGGTTGATCATTCAGCAGCTTCATGTACTCACAACACATATATTTTATACAATTGAGTCCTTTAGTCTTTCATAAAGAATGCATTTTCTCCCCATGGACTAGACCAGCAAACCCACTGAGGAGGGCCCCCAGCAGGTTGGGGACAGGGAGGAAGGAAATGCGGGTACCATCAAAAGACTTGCTCATACAGTGTATCTAATTACTGTCAATAAATATGGGGAAAAAGAATGAATTTTTTAAATAGCAAATCACCGTATTGGGTTTTCTAGCAATTTATGTATTTAATATATAAATGGTAATTTCTTAGTTTAAATATTTTGATGGAGGAAGTTCTTTGTTTGTAAGTTCCATGCAGACCATTGCATGGTCATTTATGAGAGGCTGTACCAGTAATGAAAGTTTAACTTTTCTAGGAATTCTAAGAGGTTTTATTAGTATGTTTTAGGTTATGAAATATTTGCTTGTATTTAGTCAGATGTGTCAATATACTATTTCTTAAATCTCAAATACCTTATTATGATATATAAACACATATATAGTCTGATGGATATGATATAATCCATGAATGCATACACATATGTATTTATACCACATCCATGTGGTTCCCTACTTAATATCAGGGATTTTATTGAGATTTAAGTTTTCTAATGATTCCAGACACTATGTTTCTGTCAGCACTTACAAAATCAATGCAATGAGATTATTTCCCCCCTACCCAAGAGTTTACTTAAAGGTATAATTTGACTTAAAGCAGTGGAGGTGGGGCTGGAGAGATGGCTCGGTGGTTAAAGGTACTTGCTTGCAAAGTCTGACAGCCTGGGTTTGATTTCCCAGTGCCTATGTAAAGCCAGAAGCTCAAAGTGGTGCATGCATCTGGAGTTTGTTTACAGTGGCAGGAGGCCCTAGTATGCCTATTCTCTCTCTCTTTCCTTGCGTGCGCACTCTCTCTCTCAAATAAATAAATTAATAAATATTAGAGAATAAAAATGATAAAGCTGTGGAGGTGCCATGTGTATATTTTACTCAAGAGTTTTGGTAAGCCGTTCTTAGTGGGAAGTTTTAGGGATTGAAACCCAGGAACTCTTACTTAGAGAAAATCAAAAGTCCCAAGTTGGAAACAGCAGAAAACCATGGAAGAACCCCAGGAAAACCAGAGAAAGAAGCAGCTTATGCAAGGACTACTTACAGAAAGTTCTTGATTCCTAGGAGCAAGGAGGACAGTGAGAGGAAAGAAGACCTTTACCTGGCAGTGTTCCCCCTGAGGAGTGGTCAGTTGCCAAGTCCCACCTCCTGCTAGGACCATTTCAGATCCTTCCTGCTCTGTATGAGAGGACATCTTCTTAAGCCTTTCTCTATATGAGGTGACATTTCTCCATGTTGAATGTTATGAGGAAGATGCAGAATCTTTCTATGTGCTGTCTGAGGAAAAACTACCATTATTTATTTATCACGCATTCCCTTTATCAACAGGGATTTGGGCTCGTGACTGAAATGAAAGAATCTTGCCTGTCTATGACCTTCACAGTGACACATGCTGGTTTGAAGGTAGCTTTTTGTTCCCACGCAAGGTTTTGAGGTGGAGTGTATATCAGGGGATTTCATTCTAAAGGAGATAACATTAAACCATAGGCATCCACACAAGAGTACCAATGGGACTTTAGGGACGTTCTAAGTGGGGACCCTTTCCTGGATGTTAACTTTCACGAAGCATTTTATTTTTGAATAGATCTTTAGCTTTACACTTTAATGGTTGCCTGGAACAGATTTAGAGTCTAGAGTTTCATACCTTCTTGCACTTCTTGTCACATATCTCTTCAGAATTTCACTTAGAGGAAAGAGAGAACATGTTGGGCATAGAGCTTGCATTGGGTCTCCTCTAACACTGATAGGATGGGGCTGTCACCCTCGATACGACTGTGTCTGGAGACAGGGGCTTTACGAATGTCATTCAAGTCAAATAGATCATGAAAGTGGGGCATTAATCCTGTAGGAAGCTCATGATACCCTGGGGTTGGGCAAAGCCCTGTGATGATCCAGTGAGTCATTCCCCAGCCAACAAGCAGGGCTGCAGGAGAAAGCAACCACACTCAGGGACTTCCAACTTCCTTGTCCCTGTGGGAAAATCAGTGAGTGTTGTTTAGGCCATTCATCTGCACTATCTTGTTATGACAGCCTTACAAAATAATCCAAGCAACAGTACTCCAAAAATAACATACATAAAATCCACTAGGAGGTTATATTAATTACTTCTCATTGCTGGGATAAAGTACCTGATAAAAACCAGTTTAAGGAAGGACGGGTGTTTTGAAGCTTACATTTCCAGGTTACAATCAATCATGTTGGGGATGTCATGGTGGCAGGAGTTTGAGGTGAAACTTCATATTCAGACGCTAGTGAGGAAGCAGAGTCAGCTCTCTCCTTTGTATATAATCCAGGACCCTCCCACAGTAAATGGGTCGCCCCATTTTTATTAACCTATCAGTATAATCTCTCAGAGGCTTGCCCAGAGGATACCCTAATCTAGATCATCCTTCACAGATGATTCAAATCGACAACCAATGTCAACCATCACAGAGGTCAATAGGTGGATTAGAAAAATGGCCACACTTTTCTCCAGCTCCAGCCTGTTGTCATCTAGACACTGAAATGCACAGACCACTCTTCTTCCCTCTCACTTCTGGATCATTGACCAATAGGAAGAGAGACGAGAGGGCGATCAAGACATCGATTGGCCCACAAACATGCCTGCAGCTCCAGGTGGTCCGGGTTGCCTCCTCTGATGGAAGGGCCTGGTGCATGGCAGGTGTCTTAACACCCAGACACCAGCCTCTGGGTTCTTGAATCTGCCATCTCCCCCTATTGTTTCAGGCCCAAAGATGTGAAGCATCTTGCTTTTGAGTCTCAGGATCTCTGCACAATACAAGATCTTGCTCCCCCCTCCAATTTTCTAAATGAATCCTTGTATTAAATTCTCTTCAAATTCCCCTTTTATGAGTGAGCCAATATTTCCCTGCCTGGACTCGGACTGAGGCTATAATATAAAATCTACTCTTTCACAGAAGAAATTGATTCTTTTCTAGTAAGTTTCACCAGAGGAGGTGATAGTGTCAATAGGGGTGTGTGATATTATTATGCTCTCATTGCTCTTTAACCTGGAATAAAAAGTTTCTCCCATGCATGCCAGGACAAGTCCACATTTCAAATGGCCACAATTCTCTCCTCAGAAAAAAAGCCAGTGTCTGCCTGATTCTCATGGTGTTTGTATCTGTTAGGAATTTTGTTGACACCACTTATAACACAGTATAATGAAAATCATGGCTTGAATCAAACAAGGGATTCATTTTCTTATCATAGAAGAAGTGTATTTCTTTATCTCTAATTCTGGGTTGGTCTTGTGATATCACAGTATCATGTGATAAAAGTGACAATATGCAAGTCACAAGCAGGAGCATTCAAAGTGTTCACACACTTTCTCTTTAGGGACTCTGCTATTGCTGGAAGAGAGAAGACAATAGAAAGCTTCCCCTGTCTTCACAGTTGCAATCAAGACTGTGAAAACCCAGATCATCTCAGCAACCAACAGCTAAATGAATATGAATGAACACAGCCAAGTCTAGTCAACACTAGCTTAGATTAGAAGAACCATCTAGATCAGCTTAGATCATAGAAGTGAAACCCACGTGACTTTCTAAGCTACTAAGCTTCGCTATGCAATAAATTATGATACACTGTTACAGTTTATCAGAGTCCAGGCTTCCCCAGGTCACTGCTTGACCTGTTAGAGGTTACGAGCTATATTCCCATAGTTATGAAAAGTCTGTTGGTGGAATACATCACAACTGTATTCCAGACAAAAGTAAATGGACAGAGGCCAAAAGAGTCTTCCTCACAAGAATGGAGCCTTTTTTTTTAAAGAACTTATTGGATTTGGGTAGATGGCTTAATCCACAAAACACTTGAATCCTAAGAATGTGCTGGGTGAGGTGGGCATAGCTTTACCCTAGACCTGGGAGATGGTGATAGGTGGACTTCCCAGACACCCTGGCTTCTTGTTGAACTTGCTGAATTAGTGATCTCTGGGCTCAGCAAGGGACCATTTCTCAGTAAACAAGACAGAGTGTATTGAGAAAGACACCCAGCACTGACCTCTGATTTCCAAACACACACACACACACGTGCACACACACACATGCACACACACATCACTCCCTCAAACACATGCACACACATATAAACATGCACACATACAATACTCATACATACATAAAACTATTTTTATTTTATTTATTTGGAAGAAGAGAGAGAGAGAGAGATGGGCATGCCAGGGGGTACTGGGGAATTGAACCCATGCCATTAATCTTTGCAAGCAATGCCTTTAACTGCTGACCCATCTCCCCAGCACAAGAAGGGATTCTTGAGAGAACTACCCAATAGGGTCACTAGCTATACTCATCTGCCAGGAAGATTAAAACATACTGTTCCTATAGCTAGCTGGGCACATTGCAGTTGACTGCCCCAAAGAGAAACAGAAAAACTAGAGATAACATAGCAGCCGCCTGATGGGGATGAACATACTGAGATCTTAGGACAGCTGACTTGAGAGATGCTTTATTCTATGACTTAAAGCTAGCCATGTCCTAGAGCTAAATGGTAAGATCCTATTGCTGAAGTCACCACAGGCCACGTACACACACCATGGATGGATCATGCTGTAACTTAGAAGGCAGCCAACACCCTGCTGGCTAGCCTTCATAGTGCTGGACAGCGCTATGCCAGCTGCTAGGGGGAAATGGCCACCAACAGCCTGTACAAGCAGGGACCCCTGCAAGCTATGAAATTAACCAGCCAGATGTACAGACCTGTGCAATAGTGCATCACAGATTATGCTGATATTCAGTGGTTCTCTGATTGGCTAAGAGATCCATTCTGTGGGTGAGAACGCAAACCTAATACTGAGAACCAAGTCATAACCCAAAGGATATGATGATCACAGACTCCAAAGAGAAGCTCCCACTAGTCGTTGGCCAGAAAGAGTGGCTATCCCCATCAAAATGCCTCTCAATTAACTACGTTTATCCCCTTTAATCCATTTTACTCTCAATCATTGTGACTGGAAAATCTTTTTGTTTTTTAAAGATGGCAATGAAAAACAGGGAGAACCAAAATCCAACAATAAGACAAGAAAAGATAGCCTATTGCCTAGGATGAGGTGAGCCAACTCTAGCACATCTGCCAGGTCCCAGGTGACAGCACAGAGGAAGTATTGATTTAACCGTGAGTGCTGCTCTCACTGCTATCTTGACAACCATCTCCAGGGAGTTGACCATAGACACTGAGGACACCCAAAGTTCATCAAAGCAGAACTCCAGAGGAAGAGGACCCTCAGTGGAATGGGGACAGGGAAGAGAGGATACTGGAGGATAACACAAGGGGAATGTGACCAACACAGGATTTGTCCAAATAGTACCTAATTAATAGTTCCTAATTAATAAGAAAGCTCACTGTGTCACATCTAGGTCAGAGACATCATGTGTGCCTTGAAAACGAGATGAGTGAATTCTTTGATCACTCTTCCCCCATTTGCCTTCACATCTGTGCTGAGATATGACTATGAAAACTGATTGTGCTTGGAGAAGCAGGGTGTGGAGTTGTAATGGCACAGCTATATTTGTTTTTTACCAATGCATTCCGCCCCCTCCCAGTTCGTGTCCTCTAATGCAAAAGAATTATACACAGGGACAGAAATATGTCTTATCACACATTTATTCTAGATTAATTAGTTAAGGGAAAGGGGAATTGGATAGGACAGCCGCCCAGTCACCACGTGGTCTGTGAGGTTCATAATATCATATTATTTAAGGAAACATGGGAAGTTTCAGAGTTCTCCAGCCACCAGTGTGGGGAGAAAATGTAGAGAGTTTAACAGAACTTATGTTGTTCAGCTAAACAAGCAGAAAGGGGACTGATCATGAGAGGAAAAGATTCAGGAGGAAGAGGAATCCAGCCCCTCACCACAGGCTGTGGTGGGGGCTGGGGTGACCTTACGGGTCCTAGAGAGTCAGAGGTCCTTCTGCTAGCCTGCCATGTGGGGAAGAGAAGGCTAAGATAAAAGGTCCTTGGGAATTAAAGTTCTCTCAGGTGAGTCAGAGAGATAGCTGATTGGTTCATACCTGACCAGTCACTTTTAGCCCCTAGGTTGTAGCTCTAGCTAGACACCTCCCACTCAAGGGGAGGGGTTGTCACTGCAGACGCCTGACCTGTCACAATCCCCCCTCTGAAGAAATAACCCTAACTGCTGTTAGGTTACTGGGGTGTGGAATTTTGAAAAAATGCATCAGAAAGTACATACATGTTTAAGAAAATAAAAGGACCAGAAAGTAGTACATATATGTTTAAGAAACAAGAATTAGCTGGCTGGAGAGATGGCTCAGCAGTTAAGGCACTTGCTTCCAGTGCCTAAGGCCCTGGGTTCAATTCCCCAGTACCCACATAGGCCAGAACCACATGGTGGTGGCCCTGGTGTGCTCTCTCTCTCTCTCTCTCTCTCTCTCTCTCTCTCTCTCTCTCTGTATCTCTGCTTGAAAATGAATAAATAAAATATTTAAAAAAAGAAATAAGAATTAGCAATACCCACTTTGATCCAGTAAGAGGCAAGGCAAAGCTCTGACTGGGGAGGGGTTAAGGAGGAGCTCGGCAACATTGTGTGGGGTCTCACTCCTAAACTCTCACAGAGTCATTACTGCTTCCAGGTCCTTTATCACCTCGGGATTAGCCAGCTTCTCTTTTCACTCGATTTTACTTGTGTTTGTAAAGCCTGGTGCACGATGGGATCAGTTCATGCAACAGTCAATGACAAATAAAAATAGGCACCTGTTGGGCTGGAGAGTTGGCTCACTGATTAAAGGTGCTTGTTTGCAAAGCGTAATGGCCTGGGTTTGATTCCTCGGGACTCACATAAAACCAGATGCATAAAGTGAGGTATGTGTCTGGAGATCATTTGCAGTGGTAGGAGAACCAAGCACACCCATTCTCTCTTCCTGTCAAATAAATAGACAGACAGATAAATATATATATATATATATAAATAGACAGGTAGATAGGTATTATTAAAATTAGACACCTGTCTACTTTGCTGACTAAATTCATCCTGAGACATGTAAGAAAATGTAACGTAATATTACTATGGACATTAATCCCATGCCCAGAAGATGTTCTAGAACAGTAATTTTAAATGAAAGAAAGGATCATATTTATAGAATTTCCACCTGGCTATGTGTTGGCCTGTTGCCTATGAAACAAGAGCTGATGTCCCATAGACTCACCACAGGCATTCCATCCCCTTGAACTAGTTGCTATCTGACAATGCACAAGGTCACCCTTCCAGCACACACTTGTATTTGCTGGCAGCAGAAATTTATAAAAGTTTCTAGAGCTCCTGATTTTTGTATGCATCGGCACATGGTTCGCAGACTAACAGCACAGAAGTGAAGTAAGATTCCATTTTGTTGGGAAGATAATAATTCAGGAGAGAGAATCGCTCTTTGAAAGGAACACACCAGAAAGTGACCTGATGTTTCTGTTGTGTCCCAGTGAGTAGACCCAGAGGCAGGAATTTGAGTGGATCACTGGGGGATCACTCCTCTTGAGACGTGGGGAGGTGAGGGAGGAGAAGTGAAGGATGCTATCCAAAGTGTGTTTGCAAACTGATTTTTACTATGGGTGACTGAGGTGAACACTTTTGTTCCCCTCACGCTGCACAGGGGCAGAACAGTTCCACAGGAGATCAGCAGAAAACCCAAGTATGTCCTCCAACTCCCACCTACCTCCATTTAGGGACTGCTTTGTTAACTGGGCTTTCTGGGTCTTCCTCCCTGCTTCACACATGGACTGGGCATGTTCTATTGAGAGAAATTCTCCAGGTAGTTGTAGGTTCATATAATAACCCATAGGTATAAAAGGGAATCTCACAGAGACAGGGGAGACTATGAAGGATTTATGAAGGACATTTTCTTGGTGGAAGTTTACTTTGAATATGGCTAGAAAGGACAGGTACAAGTAGAACCCGAGGGAACCAGGTTTCCAACTACAGATGAAGATGATGGAATCAGAAAGGTAAGTACATGCGAGAGATGGGCAACCTGCCTGGAGTAGAATCTATATCAGTTATATATATTATCATCTATAGATCTATCTATCTGCATGTATATGTCTATGCATATGTATATGTATTTTCAAGCAGAGAGAGAGAGAGAGAGAGAGGGAGGGAGAGGGAGAGGGAGAGAAGAGAGACAGACAGAGAATGGGTGCTCCAGGACCTCCAGCCACTTCAAACAAACTCCAGATGCATGTGCTACTTTATGCATCTGGCTTTACGTGGGCAGTGGGGAATTGAACCCAAGTCTTTAGGCTTTGTAAGCAAGCACCTTAACTGGTGAGTCATCTCTCCAGCCCACCACTCTACTTTTTATGCAACATGACTAAAATTTATCTTATGACCGTCAATATGTGAAATTTCATATTTGTTTTTCTATATTAATTTAAACCTACTCTCCATCCCTGCTCATGCAGCTGATGATGGGAAATCCTTTCTGTCTGGCTTTGGAAGGACAATTCTCTTTCTCACACCATTCCTGAGTCCATGGCCAGAATATTTAGACAAGAATCCACTGACTTTGACCTCAATGAGACTATGTCAGTGTCCAAGCTCATGGGCTCTTTGGAGGAGACCCTCTCTGGTGTTCTATTTCAAGTTTGGGGCTGAGGATCTTTGTCCAGCTAAAAGCACCTTGCAGTGCTTATCATTCAAGTTTCTGTGGCTTCCTCCATCCACATGGGACAGCCATGCACTGGTTTCACTAGTCATGGACCTGAAATGTCCCCATTTGCCCCCTCCAAACCTTAGATGGTGAGACCACACAGGGTTCTAGATGTTTGGAGTTTTTGGAAATTTCTGCTTTCATCTGTAGAATCCAAAATTCCACAGAAGAAACTCAATTAAATGTACAGGGAAGCCCGCTTTCTTGGCTAAAGCACAAAAACCTTAGCTGGAATCTCTAACTACTGTTTAACTGTCACAACACTCTCTGAGGAAAGTTGAGAATATGCATTAGGAAGGAGGGTTAACCTCTACTGTCATTTTTTTGGGGGGGGGGATTGAGAGATGTCCAAGAGGCTTGTAAAGCACCCTGGCTTGTTGGTGGGGTGCATTTCCAGGGATGATGAGTATGTGTAACAGGAAGGCAACTAGTTCATGGAACTCCACTCTTTCTTTTTTTATATTTTATTTATTCATTTTCAATCAGAGAGCGTGAGAGAGAGACAGAGATACCAGGGCCACCACCTTGTGGGTCTGGCTTATGTGGGTCCTGGGGAATTGAACCCAGGGCCTTAGGCACTGGAGGCAAGTGCCTTAACCACTGAGCAATCTCTCCAGCCTGAACTCCACTCTTTCTACATGTGTGTGCCTGTTGGTGATGTCATTGGCTGTGGATCTCAGACTCTAGTGTTTTTATCCTTTCAATGTGGACCCACACCAGTGACCCTCCAAGGAGTGTCAAAGGCCTTCAATCTAGGACTACTGATAGACTACCCAGCCTCCAATTATGCAAGCCCTCTGTCATAATTATATATTTTTAATTGGTTCTGTTCCTAGAGACAATCCTTAGTGATACTAATGAGGAAGTGGAGACTCAGAGAGGATTTAGAAATACACCAAGGATTCCCATTTTATTAGGCTCACATTATGATTGTCATAGCTAAAATAATGTATGTAGTCATTTAAATTTGATTTGAAAGACAACTATGGACATTTGCAAATCCTAAAGCATGGAAGCCTGTATTCAAGATTAAGAACACCAGCTTCTTGATCCTTTTTTGTTTTATTTTTTGAGAAAAATCACATGACTTGCTTTGTAGCCCTGGCTGGCCTCAACCTTATAATCCTCCTGCCTCAGTCTCCTAAGTGTATCTCCATGCCCAGATGAGAAAGAATGTTCTGGAGTGTCAAGACAGTGAGATGGGGTGAAGTTGGAAGAGACTGACTCAGCAACCTGCAAGATGAGATCAATGGTCATCAAAGCTGGACGACTCGGGTATGAGTCACTGACTCCGAGACGAGAGGGGACACAGATGTCATAAGGGGGCTGCTGATGCAGAACAAGCATGAGGACCTGAGTTTGGACCCCCCAGAGCACCTGTGAAAAGCCAGATGCTCAAACACAAGCATCCACAATCCTAATGCACCCACAGTGAGAAGAGAGTCAGGAACATGAGGATCACCTGCTGCCTGGAGCACATTGTGGTGAAAAACAACAGACCCCACTTCAAAGAAGGCAAGGACCAACACCCGAAGGTTTTCTCTGACCCCCACGTGGACTGCAGCACATGCGTGCCTGCACTCACACACGTGAATACGCACACACATGTCCCAAATGGATACTAAAATGTAAACATCGGTTCTTCCTATTCCCTTGACTGTCTCATTAAAGTTTTTTTCTGGCATGGCTACCACATGAATGATTGCATGCAGCAGTTCAAGTCCAATGATTTGGCCACCACACTCTCCAAGCAGTGCACTGTAACTGTCACTGAATCTCAGCATTAAATCTTGCTGATGAACATTAAGGTCTCATTGCTTTAGAACAAAGCCTTTGGATCCTTGAAAGTGCGTTGAGTTGGTAGAGGACACTTTAGATGAGTTCACTGGTTTATATTATCTGTGTTGGAACATAGTGTGTTTTTCTATCTTTTCAGTTCTTTTTTTTTATAACCTTCAGTAAAAATAAAATGTTTCTTTTCTTTACGTCAAGATTACCCATTTTAATAAGGTTAATTTCCATGCCATTTACATTAGCCATTGCTATTAAAAATGGATTTCTTTCCAGCGTATTATTGAACCGGTTATTACTAATATAAAAAGCTACTAATTTGTTCTGCTTATCTTATGATTGACCACCTAATACTGAATAGCTTTTGTGGGGTTCCACAGTTTTCACTGTATTTCCAGGTTTTCTGGACAGATAAATTGTACTGTGCAACATTTATAAATAAAAATCGTTTCCAAACATGATTTTTCTTATCCCTTGTTTTACTGTATTGGTAGGAAACACAGACAATGTTAAAGGTAATGATAGTTTTAAAAGACAAACTTTCATGGCAAGTATTTTGAGTCTGATGGAACATAAATGATTAATGATGTAATACTTGAATTTATTGCTTTAAATTGGATTCTGAAAAAGGACTATGATCATGTTCCTGAAATCATAACCCCAAGGCCAACGTGCCTTTAAAAATAATTCATCACCAACAGGGAATGATTGGATTCCACGGGACACCTTCCTGAGGCAAGAACTCAGCACCTGAAGTATCAGCACATGACATCTGGTTCATTGGTCCATTTCCAGAACCTTTGGCTCATAGATGAGCAGCGATGCTACTTTCAAAATGTCTCCTTTGGGGGCACAGCATACTGGGAAGTTTACACGATCAAAAGCAGCAGTAAATACAACATATAATTTGTTATTAAAGGGATTTGGGAGTTTATTCACATTGGGTCCTTAGTTCAAGCATGGGTATATGACTCATATGGTCGACTTTTATTCCTTGCCATGTACTCAAATAAAATGACATCACCAAAGATCATCTGAGAATAATTAGGATTGTGTCACTCCTTGGATTCTGAGAGGGAACAAATCGATGGGAAAAGCATATTCTCAGGAAAAGCAATCAGAGATAGCGCTGGGGAAACACCAAACTTTGGAAGAGGCAGAGTTCTTTAAAGACCACCTGAAAGGGAGCCATGTGCTCAGAGGGAGGATGCTGGAGAAGTGAGTCCACTGGGGAGCACTGACCCTTGCCAGGAAATGAAACAGGTGTCCAAAATTTACAAAAAGACTTGATTGTTAGGCTGGGACCAGGATTCTCTCCCATAACACAGAGGAAGACATTTTCATAACCTTTCAGATCAAAATTCCCAAGCTAATGGAAAGTGGATAACTGGAACAATTCTGCTTGGCCAGTGCCTGGTCTTTATAGCCAAGGGCATGTGTCAGAGGAAATCCTGTAAGATTGCCAACCTCAGAGTAATCACCCAGGAGTCTTACATGACCATTTATAGATCCCAGAGTCTTTCCATTGGCTTTACACATTTGCTCCTGACCAGGACAATAACAACCGAGAGAGGACCTATCACAATGCTTCTACACAACACAATCCTTTGGTGAATTCAGAGAGGCACATTTGGGAGAGAAATTGTCATAAACAAATTAAGATAAAAGGATGGAAAATCCAATACAATAGCAAATCAGAAATAGCAATTGATGGAATTGAATTAATGATACTATCAATTCACCATGCCTCACTACTGGGCATTCACAAGTACTTAGGTGGTTCTGTGAAACCTCCTTTCCTGATCTTTAGGGTCCGACATGCACCTCACTCAGGCCAGGCCCGTAGTAAAGTCTGCTGAGTAGAGAGCGCCTTCTATGCTCTTTGTACACATTTATGTCATTTGTCCTTGTGTAGCTAGGGTTCAAATGAGCTCCCTATGGAAACAGAGATGATGCAGTGTTGGGTGATGGGTGACTAGGTAATGAGGAGGTGATTGATTAGGTAATGAAGGCTCTGCCCTCATGAATGGATTATTATTATCAAGGGAATGGAGTAGTCATCAGAGTGGTTTGGTTACAAGTTTGATCTCTTGCCTTTCCTATGTCTCATGCATGTTTCCTCTCCACCATATTATGGCCCAGTGAGAACACCCTTACTATGCTCACAGAAGACTCCGGAAGCATGTTTCTTTCAGAGCTGGTGGTTGAACTTGGGGCCTTGTACATACTAGGTAAGTGCTATGCATTGAGCTACACCCTACCCTCCTAATTCTTGTGTGTGTGTGTGTGTGTGTGTGTGTGTGTGGTTTTACACATTATCCAGACTGTGGCATTCTGTTATAATAGTGGAAAAGAAATAAGAAAATATGTATTTGTTTACAAAATCAAGATATTAAAATTGCTTTTAAATGAAAATAGAGAATACTTTCTGTTAATTACAATATTAGAATTGGTATCTTCTGGTTAGCCAATAATTTTGGTTATTTGAGGACTATATATCGACACTATGCACTGAATGATAAGAACATTATTTAGTCAATATCTGATATTACATAAGAGATCTTGTCTTTCCTCAAGAGTCTTGTTTTGAGCCGGAGATGGCTGGATTCAGTAATGTGTTTACCACTCAAGCACGAGGACCTTAGTTGAGGTTTCTAACATCCACATACAAGCTGGGTGCTAGAGGAAGACAAGAAGATCCCTAGAGCTTCCTTGATGGCTCGTCTAGACAGTTGGAATTGGAATTGAACTTCAGATCAATGGAAATTTAATATATAATTCTTAATTTCCATAGAGTCAAGAAATATCTGGTGGAGGATGGAATATTCTTGAAGCATTTCCAGTGGGTATTTTGGAGAGATGTGTTTTAGGGAAGGAATATGCCTCAGCAGAGGCAGCTCTTTTAGGATCAGATCAATAGAGTCTTGGACAATACAGAAAAGCACCAGGGGACCCTTACAGCTAGGAGTGCGGGCTACTCTTTCCTGTGGCTTCCCAAACCCTCCCAG
>PVHP010024007.1:0-26842 GCA_004024765.1 Zapus hudsonius
GGGAGAAAGTCTGAGTCTGTGAACAATTGAGCAGTCTGACAGCCCCAGGTCCCGGCCACTGGTTCCTTCCCTCACTGAGCTGTTGACCAAAGTGACCCATGAGGTTACAAAAACAAGACAGAATTCTGTCAAGGCTCTTGAATGCTCTCCCCAGGCCTGAGGCAAAACCCTGTTGCTGAAGAAACCACAGAATACCATCCTTTAGCATCGAGAGACCCTTCGAGGCCTGGAATGGTAATCAGATCCCAGATTGCAGTCAGTGCAGTGCTGGAAGACACTACACAAGTTGCCAGGGGAAGCTGAACAACGATAGCTGGTGTAAACAGACCACTGGCATGAAATACAGTCTGAGGCTACGAGTAGGCTGACCACACCTCCTATGGGGAGAGAAAAGGAAACCAAGAAAGGAGCATGTGTGCAATGGAGGAGCCTGAGCCTGGGGGAGACAATCAACAGCTATTAATTTTGGCCAAATATTCCACTCAGTGAGGGGGAACCCTTGATTGGCACCCTCTTTTCCATTGGATGCCAGGACATACCAACTAGTTCTGTGTGTTTTCCTGTTTATAGACTCTAACCATTTGCTTTAAAAAGTTACAGCAAGACAAGTTGGAGGGGGAAAAAAAGAGACAGAGGGAGGGGGAGAAAAAGAGAGGGATGAAGAAAAAAAAAAGAAAACTCAACTGACAAATGAATTTTTTCTGTTTTATTTTCAAAGGTGCTTTTTCTGGGGGGAAGGAACTCTTAGCACAGTGCATGTGTAGAAGTCAGAGTACAACTTCTGAGCCAGTCCTCACCTTCTAACGTGTTTGAGGCAAGGTCATTTATTGTTCACTGATCAGTTTGTACAGAAATTGTCTCTATTGCCTTCCTCACAGTGAATACACTTCTTACACCATAGCATTGAAGACAATGAGGTCAATCACTAAGGGCCCACAGATCTCTGAGATCAGTTTTTGAAGTGTTAAGTTTATGTTCTCTACATTGCAACAATGATGCCCTGCTATTCTTTGTGTCTCTTCATGAGAAATTTGTCTCTGGGTGTCATTTTGTTTCTTGAAAACCTGCTCCAGATTATTTCTTCTGTTCTGCAACTCCGTTTCTCAGTGCTCACTCTCTGTAACCAGCTCAAGGTTTTGTTCTTTTTGAAGTAATTGTTTCTTGGTAATTTTACAGAGGTGCTCAGGAGTTCATAACTTTTCAACTTCCTGTTGAAGAACCATTCTCAATTTAGCATTCTTCTTGGTCCAGTTCTACAATCTTTTCCCTAATCTTTGAGTTCTGTTTCTCTCCATTTGATATCTCCTTTTGTAGAACACTAATCTTTCTAAGTTGTTGACTGTGGATTCCCTTAAATTCTAATAATATGTCATGTGAATCAACCATATATTGCATGGTGAAAATGTCACCAGGATCACACTCAGAGGCCGATTCAAATGTCTGAGTTGTGGTACTAAGGTCATCTGTAGCATTTATTTGTTTTGTGACCTTGTATTTTTCTTTAAGAGGTTTTCTTTCGGGGCTTGCTCTGGAGGTAGAACTCTCACTCATCTCACCACTTCCTCAAAGGTTTCATTTGGGCTCTAGATTATAAATTAGGGGTGGTTCATCTCCTGCCTGGGTGGCAAGTAGCCTCTCAGATACTGTTGGTGGGATTGTGTTGTCCATGGTTCTCACTGCCTTCTGAAACATACAAACAGAATCTGGGTTGCCTGTGTGGGGTGGAGGAGTGAAGGAGCTGAACATTTCTTGTTAGCCCTTCTGCTATTACTTACTACCCTGCCCCAAGCCATTGTCCTTTTTTGCTAGATGACTGACTTCAGCAGTGTCAACCTTGCCTCCAGGTTTACATTCCTTTTCCTTCAGCACACCCTTCTTCTTTTAGTGAGACCACAATGTTATGAGTGATGAAAAGGAGGACATTATTTTGTTATTCCAAATAACTTGTACTGGCTAAGAACCAGTACAGTGCTCTTTAAAAAGTGAACTTCGATTAGGAGTAAAATATACTAATAAAGAGAATGGGAACTCTATAAAATGTTCAATCAATACCTAAAGAAGTCAGAGCTGCCTGCTAGCATATTCCTATAACTCTAGTAGTTTAGGACACTGAGTCATGACAACTATGAATTTGAGGGAAGTGTTCATCAAAGAATGGCAGGAGCAGAGCACCAGCATCACATCTTCACATTAGCAGAGAAGTAGAAAATAACAAAGCACAAAGCAGAGATAGACTATAACACCCTAAGGCCTCCCCCAAGTGTCACAACTCTTCCAGCAAGGCTCCTCTTCCCAAAGGCCCCACAAACTTCCCAAACCACCACCAACTGGGAATTAAGAGTTCAAACACAGGAGACCATGGGGGACATTTGACATTCAAACCACTACAGTCTTTTACAAAATTATCAAATCGTGGATATACTGAGGACAGATGTCAATGAAAGAAAAATGTCCTGCCCATCATGATTCTTGGGAAATTATAAATAAAAGACACAATGATATATCACTCCACATGTTTCCATGGTCAAAATGCAAATCATGAATACAATACACTCCTCTTTGGTATTTACAAAAAATAAAAATACTGAAAACTTACATTAACACAAAAGTTGGAAAATGGACATTTAAATCACCTTCATTCTGATTACCAAAACATGGTAGCAACCGAAATGTTCTTCTGTAGGGGGATAGATAAATCAACTGTGATATAAACAGACATCAAAATATTATTTAATGCTAAAAGGAGTATGCTGTTAACCCTTGAAATGATATAAAAGAAACTTCAATACATAGTACTAAGGAGATGAATTCAAAACCAAACCTACATTGTTTGTAATTCCAACAATATGATATTCTAGAAAAGGAAAAATTCTGGGGAAAAATGGTAATAGAAATCAAAGATGTTTACAGCAGTGGTACTACTTAGTATAATACACTACTGACATGTTCTTGACATCCATTTGTCCAAAGAACAGAATTCAGTATACATAAGTGAACTCTACTGTAAACTGTGAACTGTGAGTGATCATAACATGGCATTGAAAGTCTTTGTTCAAAGTTTACTCATCTGGTGGATTCTGAGTGTAGGGAAGTTTCTGCATGTATGAATATGTAGAGCATATGGGCCATTTCTGCATACTCTGAGGGATTTCTTGTGGAGTTTAAATGACTGTAAAAAGAAAACAATTTTTTGTTAGCATCTCATAAAATAAAAAAAATCAATAAAAAAAGAAAAAAAGTTAGCTGCTCAGCATAAGTTATATCCATAAACTTTATAGTTGCCATCTTACTGAAAAAAATATCAAGAGAATTACCTAGACATTATAATAGCTATCTTCCTATATTTATTAATTCAAACTGTAAACATTTTACCTTTATCTTAGTAGTTATCTCCTTTGAACCCTTTATCTCTCTACTTGCTGGGTTGAGTCTGCACAAGAATTTTAAATAACTGACATTTTAGAGTATGTTTTTTAGGAGAAGTTTTGCTTTTCTTCAATCTTTGGTAGATTGACTTTGAAAATAAACTTATAGGAGGAAACAAAATCATGTCTATCTTTTAAATTCTCTGCTGGCGACAGAAAATATCTGAGATCCAACTAAATAGCACAAAATGTCTAGCCAGCCCCTGTCTGGGGAGCATCGATTTTGGATTATGCCACAGCACATGGCTTTTCCTTGATTGAGGTGAAAGGTGAAATTTACCTAGGAGAAGCACTCATGGGAAATTCTATAGATAAATGCTTTCTGAGCAAATCTTAAAGGTGATCACTTTCTTGATGAAATTCTATTTTTCCCAAGCATTCCTATCAGAAGTTCTCATAGAACTAGTGAAAAATTAATCTAAAAAAATTAAGAAGCCTGCAAGAGATTTAAGAAAACATGGACACTGGAAAATACTTGGGATTATTTTCTAGTAGATTAATCCCTTATCATCTTTAGCAATCTGGTTTTAAATGTACTTTAGAAAACATTCCCAACCACAATAATACCCATGAAACTAAAGTTTAGCATGATTTAGGTCAGACTCCAACAGCACTTGTAAATTCCAACAAAATTCCTTGGTAGTAGAATTTAGATTTAAACATTTTAAACATTGAGCTTTAGGCAAAGTCATAGCTATTATGACATAAAATACATATTGTATGATAAGCATGTTTTTAGCATCATTTATTTTACAGGTGCTGTGAACATTAACTCTCCTTCTGTTATCAATCATCCACATCACTCATTTTGTTTTTGTATTTTCCAATAGCTAAAGTCATAAATAAGTGAAGAGAGTCCATAGTGGTTCAAACTTAGAAGTTATTTTCCCCCAACAGTTTCTATAATGGAGAATTCATTTTCTCCATATCATAAAAGTTAACCACAAAATAAGAGAGAAAAAATTTTCTTTGTGATAAATTACTCATTGAATACTCAAACATACCAAAAACATAGAAGAATATTATTTCACTTCTGTGACTTCAGGAGACCCAAAGACCTATCCATCCATGTCTAGTTAACATAATTTCAATAGTAAAACAACAAGCAATATATAGTTAATTCTGGACATGTACTACTATGTTCATAATCCATAATGGCATCTTCTCAGTCATAAATTATAAGCATTTTTCTTTCTGAATACCAATTACTTTGCCAGTGATGAAAATTTTATTTCTGTCTGTATGTTTCACTTACTCAAAGAAACTCCGATAGAGTGAAAATTGTTCATTTCTGGCAAAAATGTACTTATTACTATTCCCAATTTAATTATGATGTGCAAAAGTATCTGCTTGTGTCTTATGATTATTATCTTTCATTGATGCTACTGATTTCCACAACTACTAAATGTGTTGATTAAAATGGTTGTGATATATATATATATATATATATATATATATATATATATATATATATATATATATAATATCCATATTCCATAGACATATATATATCATTATGACATTATATATGGCATTATATATATAGGGGGTAATATAAACTAAACATCAAAAATACAAAATAGTATGCCTATAATAAGGAAAAAAGAGCTCACCAAGAAATCACACATCAATATTTGTTCTTACTTTATAATTCACTGATGGTTACACAATCATTTACCAACCTAACCAAACTCCTCAGATTGTAACCAGGAAACCTTGCCCTCTGCAAGCTCCCTAAACATGGAGACCTCATTACAAAGCAACATCAGAAAAGTTTTTATTTGCTGGGACTGATTCAGAACAATAGTATATCTTCATCAATTCCTGTTTCCTTTCTTTTTGTTTATTCTGCTAACAGCAACAACAGATAAGGTTCCATGAGCTAATAACCACAAACTCAAGCATCTTACCACACAGAACAGCATTCTGACAGCTGAAACAGAGACATATACTTGAATAGTTATTCATTCCTTTTGGATACAGAACTATCACAATATGAATCTTAGTTTGTAGTAGAGCACTGTACCTTGATTAAATGAGAATATTTATCAACTTGACTCTTAAACTTTAGATTTTTTTAAACTTTTTCTTATATTTATTTCTATCAACTTTACAGAAGACACTGAGATCATAGAGGTGTGACTAAGGAATTATATATGTAGTTCCCTTCCAACAAGGTGACCATTCTGTAAGACCTCCAGTTCTCAGAAGCAGTGACTCATACCCTGATCAAACTCATTAGAGGTCGTGGAAGAAATGCCAGGAAAGGATGCGGCTCTGTGCCAAGGATTCTTTCTTAAGCTCCCAAGTGAAAGTGATTTTCTTGTTTCCAAACAAGTGCATGTAGCTTTATTTATAGTGCTCATTTTTTCAGTCATTGAGCCCTGAGCTAGTCCAGCAATACTTCGAGCATCTAAAGGCAGTGACTTAAGACATTCACACTGAAGTCAGTCATGCATCTGGCATGACACAGATCTGGAAGGAAAAAAAATTCTTGTATTATATAGTAATCATATTCTAATGCTTATTGTAACATTTGCTGGATGAATGAGAACAGTAAAATGTCATCAACACGGTTTTACAATTGAACACTACAATGCTCTTGAAAAGAAAAGAGCATTGGGCTTTGTCACAATTCCATTAAATGTACCCCATTTAAGTGACTGATAAATGGTCCTTTACTATTTTCCTGTCTTTGAGTTTTAACAACAAGATAGAGTTGAACTTTTGAACTTGTGTCCACATGCATATCTCACTGAAGAGTCCTGCTTTTACATTTTCGAGAGATACATGCAAGTGTTGTAGGGGCAGACAGATATAGACTAGTTCAAGTGCAAGTTCATCCTTATTGACAACTGAATTCACCACCTGCAAATGTCATATGTAGGTAATAACAAGGCTCTTAAGAAAAAGAAAAATCAGTAAGAACACCAGCAAGATGTTTATTACTCAGATCATGTGTGATAGGTCTCTCTCTAAGCTCAGCTACTCTTAGCTCCAAAATTCCCTGAAATCTATCCCTTATCCTCTTCCTCTCTACCCAACTATTTTCCTTTGCTCTCTAGGTTTTTTAGCAAAATTATTCCATATGTTCAAAGTTGATGTGGATTTGTGAAGACTTTACAACCATTGCTCCTTTGGGTTTTGTTATGAATGAAACCATGTGTCTAAATATCTCCTTTCTTTTCATTTCCCATGCAATCTTACCTTCTGGCTCTTTTCTTTTTACAACATACTTTAAAAACAGCTCTGTAATTATTAAGTGTATTTCTCTACCAGTCTATACCTTGAGCCCTAGGCTAAGGAAAAGCTTGGCAGCCACACAAACTATGTTTATTTCATAACCATGCACTGTCATGGAGCCCCTGCTCTCCAGGAAGAAGTCTTGCTGAACCTCTGCTTAGCTATGGTAATCTTGTAATCTTGTTCAAAATCTGGACTTTGATATAGTCTTCTAAATAACTTATGCTTTAATCTTAAATTCTTTCTTCTTTGGAAACATTTCTGTCCCATAGCCAGATTATGTTTCTCACATGACCACAGCCTTAAGTCATACAATAACATGAAAGTTTTCAATATTTTTATATGGATTGATAGATGACCCTCAGGTTATCAAGATTAACACAAAGGCTTTCTTTAGTCAGAATTCTCTCTCGAATTTATAGACACACACATATCTTTTATATGTGCAGTTTGAATCACACACACATATATATACATTGTTTTCTATATGTATTTTTATTATGCATTCATTATTATGTATGTACATTCTGCAGCCAAATGAATGTGAATGTGTGCCTCCCCAAAGCATTAATTTGAGACCTATTTCTCAGTGAAACAGGGTAGGGAGCTGAGACCTCACGTATGAATGCCAATTATGAAAGGCCTTTAGGTTGTATATCCTTTCTCATTGTTATGAACAAATATTTAACCAGAGGCACTTAAAGAGGCTATATTTTGGCTGATGGTTTGGGTTCTATGGCATACATTCCATTATGGAGAAGGCATTATGGAAGAAGCAGGGAGCTGGTCACATTGGCGGGCAGGAAGCAGAAAAGAAACAGAATGTTGGCCTGGTCTATAAAACTTCAGAGCCCACCCCCAGTAACCCACCACCTCCAGCAAACCTCCATCTCCTGAAGGTACCCAAATCTTCCCAAGCAGCACCACCAGCTAGGGACCAAGTGTTCAAACAGGTTAACCTGTGGGGAACATTTCCCATTCAAACCACAATAGTATGTGAAGGAGATATATTTTTCTCTCTTATCTTCTCTTTGTTCTTCTAATATTGGATGAAGCAGCAGGAAGGCCTTTGCCAAATCCTGACCCCTCTATTTTGGACCTCCAGTCCTCCATAATTATAAGCCAATTAACTTCTCTTCTTTATAATTGGCTAATATAAAATAATGTGTGATAATAGCAAAACAGAAACAATCAGACATATATACCCAGGAAATTATTATGTATGTGTATATTTATGTATCTGTATGCATTACTTATCAAATACATGTAAAATGCATCATTTACCAAATCCATTATGTGCCAGATAATGTATCAAATATCTTATGGACATTGAAATTTATCCCAGACAAGTAAGGTCAGTATAATATTCAAAATTTGGTCAACATAATTTATGTCAACCAATGTCAATAGGCTCAAAAAAAAAAAAGAAACACAGAATCATTCTCAGTCATTTCAATACAAAGTTGTGAATGGAGCCTTGACTCTGAAAGAAGCAAATTGCCACTATGGAGATGCCCAGCTTGCCAGGAACTGATATTTCTGGCCAGTATCTTGTGAAGACCTGTGAAGAGGCAGGGAAGAGGGCTTGGAAGTAGGTCCTCTCTTCTTTCAATCCTGACTAAATCTCTAGCCAAAAGCTTGGATTGCATCCTTATAAAGGGCTGGGGCTAAAACACTCAAAAGAGGTGCTTCTAGAACTGTCAATGCCAGAAAATATGAGATAAATGTTTAATATTTGATGCTCCTGATGCTTCTGGTAATTCACTGCAGAAGAAAGATAATACATCTTGAGTGCTCAATTGATATTTAACAATACGTGGTTAGTGTCTCTAAAGATGATTTGTTGGTGAACAGGAATAAGTAGTTGGACATGTGTCCTGGTTTGGTCCAGGTGTCCCCCACAAACAAATGAATGTGTTCTGATAGATTGATACTCAGCTGATGGCAATTTGAGAATTAGAACCTCAGTAGAGCTGTGTTGTTGGGGCGGGCTTATGGGAGTTATAAGCCAGCTTCCCCTTGCCAGTATTTGGCACACCATCCTGCCGCTGTTTGCAGTGCTGTGGCAGAGGTGATGTCCAGCCCTCTGCTCATGCCATTGTTTTCCCTGCCAGGATGGAGTCTCCCCTTGAGTCCATAAGCCAAATAAACCCATTCCTCCACAAGCCGCTTTTGTTTGGGTTCTTCCTGTGCAGCAGCTAGAAAGCTGACTGCAACAGTTTTGGTACCAGGACGTGGTTGCTGCTGGAACCCTGGTCTTGTGGCTTTGGTTTTCTGGAAGTGATCTACAGGAGGAATGTGGAAGGATTTAAACTCCCGGCCTAAGAGATGCCTCGCAGTGTTGTGAGTACAGCGTGATGGTCAGAGTTAAAAGACCTGAATGTAGTGAGAACTATGGACTGTGAAGTTTGGCTTATGAGGGGGAGAAAGAACTTTGTCAGGACTGTGCCAGAAGCAGTTTGCGTGAAAGGCTTGCTGCATTCTGCCTGCCTGTGTCCTGGAAACCTGTGCAGGGTTGTTTTACATGAAGATGGACTGGTGTGAGCAGATGGAGATGGCATGGAAAGAAAAATCTTTGGGTCGAAACTGCTGCCCGTTCACCTGCAATTGTTTGAGAGATTACAACCATTGAGATTGGGCCAGCTGGTCTGCATTGGAACAACAGGAAGAATGCGGACTCTTTGAAGTAAGGGGCCTGAATGCTTTGATCCCCCCTGGATTAACAAGTTGGTAGCCCACCTGGTTCTGTGGAGTATGGCAAATGAAAGGAGAAAGGGTCATTGGATTTGCAACACAGTTTTGTTTTTGAAAAATGGCCATCGGCATGTGAAGCTGGTGTGCAAGGTTGCCTGCATGGAGCACGATGGAGCCATGAGGATGAACTGTGGGTTGCAATGGAGACCCAGTGAATTCCAGGACTATAGATGGGTGCCAAGGCGAGCTGCCAGCACCGGATGATGTTTTCCCGGACTGTGAGTAGCCGAGCTGGAGGGGTGGATTTGAATCTCTGAGAGACTTATTGGTTAGAATCATTGAACTTGGAGTTAGAGATTGATGGTGCCCTGTTTGTTTTAAATCTTGTATTGAATTGGTCAATCTGTTTTTGATGTGCCTCATGTTTTGCATTGTGAATGTTCTGTGCCATTATGGGTTTATTTTTGGTATTATGGCTCAGTTGAAAGTTGCGGTGACTTAAGAGTTGAGCTGAACATATTGTGTTTATATCTTGAATGATTATTAGTTTGTGGGGGCCAGGGGCAGACTGTCATGGTTTGATCCAGGTGTCCCCCACAAACAATTGAATGTGTTCTGATAGATCGATACACAGCTGATGGCAATTTGGGAATTAGAACCTCAGTAGAGCTGTGTTGTTGGGGCGGGTTTATGGGGGTTATAAGCCAGCTTCCCCTTGCCAGTATTTGGCACACCTTCCTGCCGCTGTTTGCAGTGCTGTGGCAGAGGTGATGTCCACCCCTCTGCTCATGCCATCGTTTTCCCTGCCAGGATGGAGTCTCCCCTTGAGTCCATAAGCCAAATAAACCCATTCCTCCACAAGCCGCTTTTGTTTGGGTTCTTCCTGTGCAGCAACTAGAAAGCTGACCGTAACAACATGCACGGCACACAAAAACCTCCATATAATGACTGAAGGAAAGCACTCAGCAACAATGTCTCCACTCTGATGGCCGTGTTTTTGTCCCAATGTGGGAACCTTAAGAAGGGGGGAAGGAAACTCAATTCAGAGGAATGTCTGTCAAGTAGTTAGCAAAGCTTGTTTTCTTGGCATGGACAAATAGTCTCCATGTCTTTACTGTAACGACAGTGGTAGAACTACAATTCTTCAAGGTGATTCAGGTAGACCCTAATACTGAAGAACCACACAGGGCAGGTAGAGGCATGAAAAGTCTTGAAGGAATTTTCTTCTTCAGACCAAATTCCTGATGGTATCAAATGCTCTTCTTTTCCCCTAGCCCACTTGGATTATGTTTATTGTGCTTCTGACACCTTCCATTACCCTTTCCTCAGCTCATTATTTCAGTAGAAATCATGTTGCTCTCTTCACACTGGAAATGATAGTTTCTGTGGCATGAGAAACAACTTCGTGTTGATTCATATACACACATTAAGGAGCAGATTATCATTAATTATGCATAAAAATGTTCTTGGCAACAGACTAAGTGACTAAACATTAGCTTTTGTTGGAGTTCTATTAGGTGAACCTGACTTGAACCACAGAGAGAGATGACACTTTTCTTATTTTAATTTGTATCACAATGTCAGGATCTTGACAGTCACTCTGTTTAACACATTATTTTCTATATCATTGTAACGCTGCTAATGGAATTCTTTTAACTAAACTGTTTTATCGGGTCTACCATCTATTTATTGCATATCAAGAAGAAATTTCATGTTAGCATTTCTGAATTTACCGAAGGTTCAATTCCATACTAAGATATGCCTTTCTGAAGAACATCACTATTAAAAAGAGTTCAAATGGTAAAATATTTGAGCTGTGTACAGCTAATCTAAATAGAAATTGGAACCAAAAGAATGATAATAATGTCCATATAAGCTCTAATTATAGATTCAATAATACTTCCTTATAAATAAAAGCCATAATTCAAAAGTTGTATTTGTCTAT
Organism: Zapus hudsonius; assembly: GCA_004024765.1. Classification (NCBI taxonomy): domain Eukaryota; kingdom Metazoa; phylum Chordata; class Mammalia; order Rodentia; family Dipodidae; genus Zapus; species Zapus hudsonius. The sequence continues at coordinate 11,308 of PVHP010024007.1, forward strand.
GGTTGTGATAGGAGACATTCTGCCTGTAACTCAAGCATGCATTAAGAACCTTATGAAGGCATTTTTTACAGTAGGTCCAATGCTAATAATCACACTAATGTAAACTGAATCATATTGTTTCTATTGAAGATTAGTTTGATGCCATAGGTAATTTCAAGCAACCTAAATAGTTTCCCTGACATCTACTAGACACTCGGTGGATGGTATACTTTACCTACTACATAGCTGTTTGTGAAAAAAAAAACTTTAAATAATAGAATTAAATAAAAGAAAGAATTATTTTTAAATAAAAAGTGAAATAGTTAAAATGAATAAGGCACTGTTTGCTATACTGCTTCTAAACCAGTCCTGACACAAAGTTCCTTCTCACCCTCGTCAGCCAAATATCACAGTCCACAGTCTTTATTGCATTCAGGTCTTTCACTCTGACCAGAATGGTTCAGCAAGCTAAACTCACAGCACTGCAAAGTGTCTCTTAGGCTGAAGTTTCATATCCTTCCACATTCCTCCTCCTGCATATCAGTTGTTAAAGACCAAAGGTACAAAATCAGGGTTCTAGCAACAAGGTTGAGCCTCATTTTTGGTACCAAAACTGTTGTAGTCAACCTTCTCATTGTTGCAACAAAGAACCTGACCAAAAGCAGCTTGTGGAATGTGATGGTTTATTCCAGGTGTCCCCCTCAAAAACATGTGTTCTGAACGCTTGAGGTGTCCCCCTCAAATATATGTGTTCTGAATGTTTGGATCCCCAACTGATGGCAGTTTTGGTACTAGAACCTTATGGAGCTGTGTTGTTAGGTGTGGGTTTATGGCAGTTACAGCCAGCTTCCCCTTGCCAGTGTTTGCACACTCTCCTGTTGCTGTTGTCCTCCTGATGTTGGCTAGAATGTGGTGTCCACCTTCTGCTCATACCATCATTTTCCCTGCCATGATGGAGTTCCCCCTCACGTCTGTAAGCCAAAGTAAATCCATTTTTCCAGAAGCTGCTTTTTGGTTAGGTTCTTTGTCACAGCAACATGGTTGATTACAACATGAACATGGGCTTATTTTGGCTTACAGACTTGAGGGCAAGTTCTGTGATTGTAGGGAAAATGATGGCATGAGCAGAGGATGGATATCACCATGACCATTACAATGCAAACAGCGGCAGGAAGGTGGGCCAAAAACTGTCAAGGAACACCTGTAAGCCTGCCCCCAACAACACACCTCCAACCAGGTTCCAATTCCAAAACTGCCATCAGCTTTAGTCAAGTATTCATTTCAGAACAAATTAAATTTATGAGGGACACCCGAATCAAAGCACCACAGTCTGTTTGGTATAACTGAGGGTTTTTGTTTTGTTTTGTTTTTTTCCTGTAAGTTCAATATCTACTGTGGCTATTTAATTTAGCCAGTGAACTGAAATGACAGGTTCTAATCCATAATAGCTTAGTAGCTGAATTCAGAATTTGGGGCTAAACTTTTTAAGACATACCCACAATCCAGGTAATACAGCCCACTGAAAATGTGTAAGATAAAATATGAGCATCATACAAACACATCTCAAATGTGAATGTCTCCAGGGCAACCATTTTCAGTTCTTTTTCCACAGACACATGATGTTGTTTGTTTTTTTTTTTTTTCCAATTCCACACTAAATTCCAAGGCCCAGAAAACACTTTCTCCTATTAAAAGGCTTTCTCATTGAGGTCATTATGACAAAATTGATCGTAAAAAATAATGCATAGCCACTGACATATTCTCTTCTGTGTTCTCCACGATTCCCTTTGCAAAGCATTTAAATTCCAGTTTAATATGCAGAAGAGGGGGCAGAAAGATTGTAAGAGCCTTGGTGGGGGAGATTATCCAGAGGCATGGCCAGGAGAACCTGGCTGAATACTAGGCTATCCATGGTCCCCTGTCACAAGGACTGATCCAGATGACCCATGAAGGAGGTTATCCAGTGGAGGGGAGAGGGGAGGACAGCAGGGAATTGGCGATAACAACTCATTGTTTGCCTACTAAATGTTGTAACTCATTATGGACAATAAATTTAAAAAAAATAAAAATAAAAACAAGAAAAAAATTCCAGTTTAACACATGAGTATAGACTATGATGCAATCTTAGACAAATTCTTCAGTCAGATCATCTGTTTATTATCTATCTATCCATCCATCCAGCTGTCCTGTTTATCAAAAAAATATACTCATACATAGACTCACATCTTCAGAGAGATGAGTGACCACCATGCCTATTACAATATATGACTTATATGTATTCACAAGTGCTTTTAAGAACATAAATATGTTATTTCTGTGTTTCTTATGTAGCATCAGGAATATAACAATTCATGGCAATTTATACTTTTTTTCAAATGATAGTAGAAGCAAATATAAAGTTATTGAACACACTAGGTCACAGCATTTAACAAATTATCTTTGGAATGGACTAAATATATTTTAAGAAAACCTTTGTTGCCATTATATATTTCATGGTCTTTAAGAACTCACAGCTTGTATGGTATGGCAGCTTTTAGCCTCTAACCATATTTTCCAGATAACTTCTTCATAATTTTGATTCTTTTTTTCTCTATATTGTCCATAATGAGTTACATTGTTTAGTGGGCCAACCATGAGTTGTTATCCCCAATTCCCCGTTGCCCCCCTTCCCCATCCCCAGTCACCTGGATATCTTCCTCCGTGGGCTGTCTGTATCAGTCTTTGTGGTAGGGGACCATGGATAGCCTAGTATTCAACCGGGTTCTCCTGACCCAAGTGTGTTGTTACAGAAGGCTTGCCAAGTCTCTGATATTCTCCCCCACAAAGGCTCTCACAATCTTTCCGCCCCCTCTTCAGCTAAGTTCCCTGAGTCATGGTGGGTGACTATTGAGGCTGCCTTGGTGTTGTGAGCTTAGGGGTTTTTTGTGTTGAGATTCATTGGTTTCTGTCACACTGGCTTATCCTTTGTTGATTGAATGGCTATGGCTGTGGGTTCCCTATTCATCCAATCATTCTCTGTGGGGTTCTATATGGATCCTCCCCCGTATGACTGTGGTGGCTCATCTCATGCTAGGATCTCCTCTTTCTGCCTGCAATCGGTTGCTAGGGTTATATGGGCCACAGCTCCCTCGCTGTATCCTGAAAAATACAAACACAATCTCCATCGGAGAATGAAGTCAGTATAGGTTAACAAATATACAGCAATCTGGATTACCTAGCTTCTATTTTCAAAAGCCTCCGTGGCAGTCACTCGCATAGTGCATCTTTTCTTGAGAGCCCAAGAGTATGGGATCCGGTGCATATCACCCTGAATCCTGGGTTCCAATCACGGGTTCCCCCTCACTGAGTGGAATATTTGGCCGAATTTAATAGCTGTTGATTGTCTCCCCCAGGCTCAGGCTCCTCTATTGCACACATGCTCCTTTCTTGGTTTGCTTTTCTCTCCCAGTAGGAGGAGTGGTCAGCCTACTCATGGCCTCAGACTGTGTTTCATGTCAGTGGTCTCTTTACACCAGCTGTCGTTGTTCAGCTTCCCCTGGCAGCTTGTGTAGTGTCTTCCATCATTGCAATAACTGCCATCTGGGATCTGGTTACCATTCCAGGCCTCGAAGATTCTCTCGATGCTGAATGATGGTATTCTGTGGTTTCTTCAGCAACAGGGTTTTGCCTCAGGCCTGGGGAGGGCATTCAAGAGTTTTGACAGAATTCTGTCTTGTTTTTGTAACCTCATGGGTCACTTTGTTCAACAGCTCAGTGAGGGAAGGAACCAGTGGCCGGGACCTGGGGCTGTCAGACTGCTCAATTGTTCACAGACTCAGACTTTCTCCCCTACTACTCACGGCCCCTCTTACCAGATGACACCCACTACTTACTCTTTAGGTTAAGGTATGCTCATAAGAATTTTATGTTTTTGAATCTAATTTGGTTTGTCCTCATGTTTGAGCCATTTCCCTCCCCCCTTCCCTTACCCCACGCTTATACCCTCTCAGTTCTTTCTATTAGTCTGGTTAAAGAAATCGGTTATCCTGGCTAAGGACCGCATATGAGGGAGAGTATGCGGCCTTCCATTCTCTGTTCTTTTGAGTGTTTGCTTAGTAAGATCTGCTCGAAGTCAGACCATTTTTCCCTAAATTTTGATGTGTCATTTTTCCTTTCAGCTGAGTATAATTTCATCATGTAAATATACCACAGTTTCGTTGTCCATTCCTCCATGGATGGGCATTTGGGTTGATTCCAATTCTTGGCTATAATGAATTGGGCTGCTATAAATATAGTTGTACAAAATTTTCTGCATCGAGATGCGGCATCTTGCAGGTAGATGCCTAGTAGAGGGATAGCTGGGTCCATTGGTAGTTCTATGTCCATTCTGTCTAGGACTCTCCTCACTGTTTTCCATAAAAGTTGAACAAGTTTGCAATCCCACCAGCAGTGAATGAGGGTTTCTTTTTCCCCACATCCTCGCCAGCAATGATTGCTGTTGCTTTTCTTTATGATTGCCATTCTGCTAGGGGTAAGATCATATCTCAGTGTGGTTTTGATTTGCATTTCCCTGATGCTTAAGGAAGCTGAGCACTTTCTTAAATGAGTCAAGGCCATTTGTGTTTCCTCCTCCATGAATTCTCTGTTGAGATCAGTACCCCATTTTGTGAGGGGGCATTTTGGGTTTTTTTATCAATTTTTTTTAGTTCTCTGTAGGTTTTAGAAATTAGTCCTCTGTCTGAGTTGTAGCTGGCGAAAATAATTTCCTAGTTTGAAGGCGGTCTATTGGCTCTGTGTATGGTTTGTTTGTCTGTACAGACGCTTCTGAGCCTGATCAGGTCCCATTGGTTAAGTGTTTCTTGTATTTCCTGGGCTGTTGGAGATTTGCTCAGGAAATTTTTTCCAACTCCTATTTCTTGTAGAGTTCCTCCTATTTTCTTCTAGGGTGTTCACGGTTACAGGATTTATATTAAGGTCTCTGATCCATTTAGAGTTGATTTTTATGCAAGGTGAAAGGAGTGGGTCTATTTTAATTTTTTTACACATATTTATCCAATTCCTCCAGCACCATTTGTTGAAGATGCTATCTTTGGCCCAGCATACATTGTTGGCCCCCTTGTCACAGACCAAATACCTGAAGTTACTTCCATTTAAAGCTGGGTCTTCAATTCTGTTCCATTGATCTGTCTTTCTGTTTTTATGCCAGTACCATACGGTTTTTGTTACTATGGCTTTGTAGTATGTTTTGAAGTCAGGCATGGTGATACCTCCTAAGTAGGATTTTTTACTTAGAATAGTTTTGGCTATCCGAGGTCTTTTGCCCTTCCAAATAAATTTAGAGATTACTTTTTTCTGTGTCTCTGAAGCATGAGGTTTGGATTTTTATCAGCATAGCATTGAACCTGTAAATCGCTTTTTGCAGGATTGCCATTTTTCTATATTAATTCTCCCTATCCATGAGCATGCAATATCTTTCCATCTTCTCACGTCCTCCTCTATTTCCTTCTTGAGTGTTTCAATATTTTCCTTAAATAAGTCCTTTACAACCTTGGTTAGTGATATTCCAAGGTATTTGATTTTTTTAGGGACTATAGAAAATGGGACAGACTCTTTGATGTCTTTTTCTGTCTGCTTGCCTTCTGTGTATAGGAAGGCTACTGATTTTTGTGTGTTGATTTTGTATCCTGCCACGTGGCTGAAGGCATTAATCACCTTCAAGAGGTTGCTGATACTATTCTTGGGGTCTGATATATAAAGGATCATGTCATCTGCAAAGAGGGATAGTTTGATTTCTTCCTTTCCAATTTGTATCCCTTTTTTGCCCTTCTCTTGTCTAATTGCTTGGGCTAGAACTTCAAGCACTATGTTGAAGAGCAGTGGTGAGAATGGGCAGCCTTGTCTTTTTCCTGAATTGATTGGGAACTCCTTGAGTCGTTCCCCATTGAGTATGAGCTGTGCTTTAGGAGTTTTGTAAATTGTCTTTATTAAGTTGAGGAATAGGCCATCTATGCCTAATCTTTCAAGAGCTTTGAACATGAAGAGGTGTTGAATTTTGTCAAAAGCCTTCTCCGCATCTATTGAGATAGCCATGTGATTTAATTTTGATTCTTTATCATATATTTCCTTTGGGTATTTTTACTTTGACTTAGTAACTTATGGAAAAAATAGCTTACGTAAGAAATAGAAACAATATATTTTCTTCCCCTTTTCTGTACAGTGTGAGGCATTCATACAAAAGCTGGAGTCTCTTCTGTGGTCTTTTTTCCACAAATCTCTCCCTGTCCCCAACCAGGCTAAAGATTCTTCTAGATTTCTGTTTAGAGATATGTAATGCATTTTCTTTATTCTAGCAAGAGTCATTTTACTTTGATCTCACAGACACCAAATCATTAACCACAAGGAAGCTCATAAGCAAGGTACAAGGCAGCTCTGTCTGTGATTCCAGAAGGTCATAGCCCAGAAATTTTTAAAATAAGTATTACAATGAGAAACAGGATACAACCACAAAAGAAATGGTTATAATTTATGTCTGACTTACTTCAGCAGAATATAGTTTATTTATAAACTGCTTTTGGCAAACTCTGTATGCCCCTGTTCTGTGCATGTGAAGAGCTGTCTCCTGGTAAATTATTTAAATTACACCTACCAGTAATTCCTGAGGACTTTCATACTTCATTTTCTCTATTAATGTAACAGGGAAGCTGCTTTGCAAGGATTGCTCTATATTCCCAGAGTGTGAGTTCCAGACTCTGGGTGTGTTGCATTATGCCTGTCAAAAAACTTGTCTTCTCCCAAAATTTATTATGGAAGTTTCTCTACTCCAGCTACTCATTGAAGCCTTACAGAAAGCTCATACATGATTTAAGCAGCTAACAGCACTGAAAGAAATAGGTCAGGTTAAAACAAAAAACTGAATTTAAGCTACCTTCACTTATTACTTATGCAAGATTATGCATAATTTAGCACACTACTGAATATGCAAGGACAGAATAATTGTTTACTAAAATATTTACTCTGAGTTGGTCCCCCTGTTTCAGGGAGATAAGGTAACTGCTCAGCATTTGCTAATCGCTTTTGAATTAAAAAACAATGAGTGAGTTTTTGATTGGGTTGATAACTGCATAGCAGTATATGTAAACAGATATCTTGTTTAACAACTTCATTGGTGTAAAATGCATGATACTATTGTATAGCCTGAAACATTTCATTAAAGTCATGCTCTTTTGCAAACAATTTCTTCTCTGACTATAATCTCTCTCTTTCCTTCTCTCATACACATGCATGTGCCCACATACACATACAGCAGGGGGGGGGCAGAGAGAGACAGAGAGAAAGAGAGACAGAGATAACCTCATTAGATGTGCTTTCTTCTCCTAACTTAAGGTGAATATTGCATGAAAAAGTTTAGAAGTAGATCAAAAAGTAAAAAGGCACTAATAATAGAAAAGAATAATTTGTGTTAAAATAGCATCTTTAGAGTATATGTTTAGTAGAATATAAGTATCCTTTGACATTTAACAATTTTTATTTTAAAATTTATTTTTGACCCTTTCATACATATATATGCAATGCATTTTGATCCCACACTCCTCAGTTATCTTCTCTTTTTATTCCCTCTCAAACCATTACTCCATTATTTCCCACCCTCCTCCTCCTGCTCCTCCTCCTCCTACTCCTTCTTCTTCTTCTTCTTATCCCATCTTACATTACTTATTTATTTATTCTTATTCATGTCTTGTTTTATTTATTTACTTTTTGATCTGCTGGTATAAATTTAGTTATTTTGCAGCATCATGAGTGGGAGGTTATTTTCTGGAGAATGGCAAAATCTCCAATGACATAAGTACCCCACTCTCAGCAATCATCAGTCCCCACTATTTACTCTGGCAGATGTAGAGTCTCATGGACCCCTCTCTCTTTAAAATGAAATATGGACAAGCTCACTCATCAGATTCAGGAAACTAAACCGGTTGTGAGATCATGAACGATATGTCCAGAAGGCAGCATTACACAGCCCTACTTCCCAGGCTCCCTTCTTACATTCTTTCCTTTTCTTTGATGCTCCCTGAGCCTTGGACCCTGTGGTTTACAGGACATGTTTAGGAATTAGCACAAATTAGTCACTCCTTCCTGGTAACTTTGTCATCTCTGCACCTCTGTTTTCACATCAACCCTTAGCACCATGAAATTTCTGTGTTTGAGGCTACGAGTCTTATCAATCTCTGGAAGCAAATATAGATATTTAGAATGCAGATTGCCCTGCGGTCCAATTAGCATAACCATATTGCCTCCTCACCACCACCACAACCAGCGTCTAAGACCCTAGCCACACACTTTTGGCCAGATTTATAGTACTACGCATGATTCCCCTCCTGTGGAACAGACCTCAAATAGAATAATGTTTCTGGCTGAGTAAATTTCAAGACAGAAGGACATTGAATCTGTGATATGATTTCTCTTTGCTGATCTGATTCAGATCTAGAGTGAAAAGGAAGAAAATGCACAGTAGGAAGATATAAAAAATTGTTGACATGGATAAGAAATATAAGCAAATTTAATGTTGTAGACCTAGAGAATATAGTCACTTTGGGTATATGATTGTTGAATAGATTATCACCCATTTGAAGAGAAGTCTACTGTTTTATATTCAGACAATAGGAAAGATGTCCAGAGGGCAAGACTGAACCAATCCAAGGCTTTAGATTGGAGGAATATAAATTCTTTAGAAAGGAAAAAGACCTAAGGAAATAATGCTGAAGGATTGTGTAGATTAGGTTAGCCTATGTGCATGTTTGTATGGGATTGTCTTTGTTATGTTAATTAAGCAGGGAAGACTCACTTTAGCTATGAGCTGTGGGTGGCACTATTATTCAATGGGCTGTAGTGCTGGACTATATGAAAAGGTGAAGGATGTCTGAGCAGGAACGTTCATCACTCTCTTCTTCTTCACTGTGGGTGAAATGTGAACAGACATCTCAAGCCCTAGCCACCATGCCTTCTCTGTCATGATGCACTATAACCTGGAACTGTAAGATGAAATAAACCCTTCCTTCGTAGAACATGATTTTTGTCAGGTACTTCATTCCTGGAACCAGCAGTAGACTAGTACAGTGCTATTCAGCAGTTTGAGGAGTCCATGAAAGGAGCTTTGACTGATGTTATGAAGTCTGTTGCAGTAACATTTGTTCTTCTCTTTCCTTAACTACTTGTAATAATGTACTACGAATCCACCATCTTTTTCTAGAATTTCAAAAGGCACTATTTATTGACACATTTAAGATTTCTAAATCCCTAGTAAAACATCATCAGTAAATATGGGATGGCATCCATGTTGTTTTGGAATTAAAGTTTTTGCATTCTTTTAACGATGAAAAGAATAGAATATAAATTTAATTATATAACATAAATATAATTAATAATATATAACATATATTATTGAAGGTATGTATATATTTAATTTCTGTCCCAGATGACTTAAGAAATCCACTTCAGGGGGCTAGAGAGATTCCTCAGTGGTTAAGGGAACTTGCTTGCAAGGCCTGCTGCCCATGGTCCAATTCTGCAGTACCCAAAAAATTGGCACATGCATCTTGAGTTCATTAACAGTGGCAAGAGGCCGTGGTACACCCATGTTAATTCATTCTCTATCTCTTATGATCTTTCTCTCTCTCTCTCTCAAATGAATAAATAAAATATTTTAAAAAAGAATCCACTTCAGTTAGAAATACTTTCTTCCATCACAAAGCTGGTGAATTGATTTTAGCTTCTGTGTAGACATTTTCCATATGCCATCCCGTCCTCTACTTAACTCTTGAACCAATTCCTATTCATTCTTCCTATCTCAATAGATAGACTCTAAAACTGAGATAGATCCTTCCCTGAGCCAGCTCTTCATATTAAGTGCTGAGCTGAGAAGGGTGTTTTGTTTGTTGTTGTTGTTGATCCTGCCCCTCTGAAAAATGTAAGGCATCCTACAGAGTAGACATTGTTTCAGTCTTGATCATAATATTATCAGAGATCAGCATAGTGAACAGAATAAATTTCTCAATGATAAACAAATCAGCTATTGGCAAGTTCATTTAGGAGTTTTACTTTGCAATTATCAAGTAGGTGGATCATATTAAAGAATAAGAAAAATAATTAGAGGCTGACAGAGCACAAGTTCATTCTGAAACATCAAGCTAAGGTTGAGCTGATATATGGAATTATGGAATAAATGTAAATGTTGGTGGGAAAGTATTTTACATTATTTAAAGAACCTCTCGAATAATAATCAATAATGATTTATGTTATACTACGGAAAAGGATGATTATAAATCTAAAATAAATAGTACCATGCTTCTTGGCCAATATTGAATACAAATATAGAACTCATGATTAGAAACCTGATATCTCACAACAATAACCTGAGTTTCAGCACAGTGTTAAGACTTCAAGTTCTCATGCTAAGGTTAACTATGCTCTTGTCAACTTTTTTTTTTGGGGGGGGAGAAAGAATAACTGATACCCTGACTATTTTTATGATTAATGAACCCCCAACATCTATCTCCTGTCTTTTTTATTTTTACAGAATGAGTTCACTGATTCAAAGACTATTGTAGAAGAAAAGATTATTTTGTCTAAATATTGGACCTATTAAATAGCAAGCAAACCTTCCAATCAGAAAACAGGAGAATGGATTTTATGATTCACATTTGAACAAAGACACAACATTGAAATATCACTACACAACAGTTAAAAATCAACTGCAATGTCTGCCCTGTGTATTTTTTATACATTTTAAAAAATATTTATTGTCCATAATGAGTTACAATATTTAGTAGGCAAGCAATGAGTTGTTATCCCCAATTCCCCGCTGCCACCCCTCCCCAAACCGCCCTGTGTATTTCTACCTGAGCACAGCATAAGAAAGTATCATATTAAATGTTGCTGTGCTCACAACTATAAATAATTCCCACTTGTTTAGCCCACACCATGCCAGTGAGCCCTGTACCCCTCGCACACCTGTACCTACAAAGTCATACCATCCACCTAGTCTCTCTACACTGGTAAGTGAGAGACTCACTCCCCAAAATCCTTCCCAACAACAAGGTTTTGCCTTGCTACTGCTGGCGTGCTCCCACTCCATGGCATCCTCTCATTCCTTGGACGCTTCCTGCTCATCTAATCAAACCTTCCTGGTGCTGGTGAGTGTGTTACTACTCAGTGCGCTCCACTCATGCCTGCATCCATGAATACTTCCTATGTACTCAGTCAGACCACAGAGTTGTTAGTGAGTGCCCCACACTCAAGGGCCTCTTCCACCTGTGCCCACAAATCCTTGCCACAGGTTTAGTAATTCCACTCCAGTGGGGGGTGAGTGCCAGGTGAGTCCCTGGTACTATGTCCTTTGTCCCTGTGTTCTTCCCAATGGTCCAGGATCAATACCCTACAGCTACTAAGGGAAATTCTCTTGTTCTTAATGTCCCTTCCCTCTCACCGTGGGTAAGCCATCACCTCACTCTGCACCTCTCCCCATGTCCCCCACATTGCACTGTATTGTGTTTCCTTCTTTCCTGCTTCTTACCTTCCCACGTTTGAGTTCACCTCCCAAAACCAGATTCAAGCACCCATTTTCCTGCTAACTTTTGTGAACCCTGACATTCTCAGCAGAAGGAATAACACAAGATGGGCAAAGTCCAACGTAAATAACTCACACAAGAAACTAAGCAAGATATGCAGCTAAGATGCCTGGCACCATAGTAGAAGCTTCCTATAAAAGCTACAGAGAGAAAATTCCAGACAAGGAAATCAAAGGCATTGTTGTAGTTACCAGTTGCTGGGGCAAACCACATGACCAAAAGCAACTTATGATAACAAAAACCTTTATTTTGGCTTACAGTTTCAAGGGGAAGTTTTATGATGTCAGGGAAAGGACAGTAGAGCTGAGGTTGAACGTCAAATCTTGCCACAGCTGCTGACAGGAAGCATCAAGTGTGAGCTGAATTTTGGTAAGACAGAAGCTCAGTTATAACACCTCAAAGCCTACTCTTAGCAACATACCTCCTCCAGCAATGGTTCACCTCCAATATTGCTACTAGCTTGGACCATGCATTTAAAACACATGAGAGTCTAGAAAGAATGTCCAATGCAAAATACCACAATCATAATTATAGTAAATATACATAATGAATTTGAAGAGGGCGTGAATAAATGCCTGAATGAAATATATGGGAACACAACTAAAGGAAATAAAGAGACACTCGAATGACTTCAAAGAGGACAAGAAAGATGCCTGAATGAACACCAAGAGAATAAAAACAGCTAAATTAAATGAAGAAGTCAAACCAGCATATGAAATGGAATTCAATAAAGATATTAGAAATATAAAAATCATTAATGGAAATGAAAACTACAATAAGAAAAATAAAAGCCATCATAAAAAGCTTGCTAATAGAATAGACCATGTGGTGGAAAGAGTATCAGGACTTGAGCACAAAGTAAAAGAAACAGATTAGGTAGCCAAAATCAATGTCAAGTCAAAAACATGTATCAGCAGAACACGAAAGGCATTTCAGAGACTAGGAAAGATCAAATCTATGAAAATTGGGCAGAGAAATTCTTCAAATCAAAAGAATAGAGAATATTTTCAATAAAATTATAGAAAACAACTTTCTAAACATAAGAAAAGAGATCCCCATCCAGACACAGAAGGCATACAGAAAACAAAGTAGATATGACAAAGAGGAGATATGTATCTCATATTATAATCAAAACATTAAATATACTGCAGAAAGGGGAATGGAAGCTGTAAGATTAAAACAAACAAACAAATTAAAAATAAAACCCCGTCACATACAAACACATACCCATCATAATAATAACTGATGATTCATTCAAAAACACTAAAAGTCAGAGCAGCATGGAATTATGTATTACAAGTATAAAAAAACAATAGTTTCCAAACCATTCTGCAACCCAGAAAAATTCTCTCCTAATAGAGAATTTTTTTCCATGATAAAAAAGGAATTTAAGACAATTAAGCCAGATTTACAGAGAAATACTAGAAGGAATACTTGAGAGTTAAGAGAATGATAAATACATACAAGAAGTTAGAAGGAAGAAAATAATCATTGTAATATCAGTAGTCAAACAAGTGAAGACCAAAGAAAATACCAAGTACCACAAAATCGTCAATACAAGTGAACTCACTTCACAAACAAAAACTGCGAATATTACTGGTCTCATCTTCCCGATCAAAAAGCACAGACTATCAGACTGAACCAGTAAAAGGATCCACCTGTTTGCTGTCTTCAAGAAATTAACCTCACTCTCAAAGACAGACACTACCTTTGGGTGAAAGGATACAAAAAGATATTCCAAGAAAAGCGAATCAAGAAAAAAAAGTAGGAGTTGCTTTTTAAATATATGACAAACAGATTTCAAACCAAAATAGTTCAAAAGGAAAAAGCAGAATACTTTGTAATAATCAAGGGGGACAACCAATCAAGAGGACATTATAATTCTAAATATATATGCAGTGAATACACAGGCACTCCAATTCTTAAACAAAAACTACTTGACATGAAGTAACAGATTAACCCTAACTTAGTAGATAACTTAAACACAGACAAAACAATAAACAAGGAAACATCAGAACTAAATGATACCATAGAGTGAATAGACCTAACAGATATGTGCAGTAAACTCAACCCCTAAACTATAGAATATAAATTATTCTTAGGAGTCCATTGGACTAAAAAGATCACATATTAGGGCACAAAGCAGGTTGCAATAAATTTAGGAAAATTGAAGTAGCTCATTATATTATATCTGATCTGAATTCAATAAAGATAGATATAAACAATAAGAAAAACTACAGAAAATCCACAAACTCTTGGAGATTAAACAATACATTATTGACTAACGAATGTGTCACTGTAGAATCAAGAAGCAAATTTTAAAAATTCCTAGAATTGACTAAATATGATAAAACAACATAACAAAACCTGTGGGATACAATAAAGACAGCCCTAGGAGGAAACTTCATAGCTCTAAGTACACACACACACACACACACACACACACACACACACACACACACACACACACTCAGAGAGTTATCAATTAACTTAATGAGTAAAAGTACCTGAAAGCATTTGAACACCCAGAATAAGCCAATCCCCAAGAGTAGATGGAAAGAAATAATTCATATTAGGATTGACGTTTATGAAATAGAAATGAAAAACAATGCAAAAGTAAATCAATGAATCAGGGGCTGGAGAGATTGCCCAATGGTTAAGGTGCTTGCCTGCAAAGACTAGAAACTGTGGTTTGAGTTCCCAGTACCCATGTAAAGCCAGATGCACAGAGTGATACAACCATCTGGAGTTTGTTTGTAGTGGCTAGAGGCCCTAGCATGCTCCCCCCACCTCTTTCCTTGCAATTAAATAAATAAAAATATTTTAAGAAATCAATGAATCCAAGAGTTTATTCTTTGAAAAGTTTAAAAAAAGATAGACAAATTAGCTAACAAAACAAAGGAAAGAAATAGAAGATACAATTAATAAAATTATAGATGAAAAGGGAGACATTACAACAGACATGCTTAAAAAATCTATACTCCATTAAAATTGGAAAATCTAAAAATAATGTATGAATTTCTGGAGGCACGATATATACCAAAATTAAAACAAGATTAGGTCAATAATTTAAACATACATAGCAAGTAAGAGACTGATGTAATAATAATAATAATAAAACCTCCCAACTGAAAAAGAAAAGCTCAGGCCTGAATGGATTCACAGAGGAAATCTACCAGATCATTAAAGAAAAATTAAAACAAAACTTCTCCAATAAGTTTTAAAAATAGAAACAGAAAGAATACTTTCAAACTCTTTTTATGAAGTACACTCTGAAACCAAAACCAAATAAAACAACCAAAAAGTAATAAAAGAGAGAGAGAATAAAAATTATAGATCAATCTCCTTGGTGAACATAGACATATGCTCTGGTCTATAACTCCCTGTCCAAGTAATTGGTTACTTCCCACACAAAGAGACCCATGAGGTTCTCAAAAAAAAAAAAAAAAGACAGGGTTATGTCAAAGCTCTTGTATACCCACTGTTGTAGTCAGTTTTCTAGTTGCTGCGCAGAAGAACCCAAACAAAAGCGGCTTGTAGAGGAATGGGTTTATTTGGCTTACGGACTCAAGGGGAGACTCCATTCTGGCAGGGAAAACGATGGCATGAGCAGAGGGCTGGACATCACCTCTGCCACAGTCCTGGCCAAGTTCTTTCTCCCCCTCGTAAGCCAAACCTCACAGTCCATCGTTCTTACTGCATTCAGGTCTTTTAATTCTGACCATAATGGTTCATCAAGCTGTACTCACAGTACTGTGAGGCATCTCTTAGGCTGAGATTTCAAGTCCTTCCACATTCCTCCTGTAGATCACTTCCAGAAGACCCAAAGCCACAAGATCAGGGTTCTAGCAGCAACAGATGACCCCACGTCCTGGTACCAAAACTGTTGCAGTCATCTTTCTAGTTGCTGCGCAGAAAGAACCCAAACAAAAGTGGCTTGTAGAGGAATGGGTTTA
>PVHP010024008.1:0-26830 GCA_004024765.1 Zapus hudsonius
AAAAAATGTGAAGTAAGATTTCCTCTTTACTACATGAGAACATGACCCTTGTAAAATGGCTCTCCTGCCTCTTTTTAAAATTCCTTCTTCAGGTTGTAGCCAACCCGATTTGGATGAGTCTCGCATGTCTTCCACACACATTATCCTGACCAATTTGGTGTGGTTACCTGGGCAGGGCCGCAAACAAACAAACGAAAACCAGATCATTGACAAATTTCACACGCAGTATTAGCAAAATAATGTTGAAATCTATACCCGCTAATAATAAAAATCCACCCTGGAGTTTTCAACTTTACAGAAAGCAAAGCATCTCAAATATATATATTTCATTTCTGCCCTTAAATGTGAGAGGAACCAGAATAGGAGTGGTCACCATTCTTGCCCAAGAGACCTTATGACTGTGACTAATTCACAGCTACCCTCTGTGCTGCATGTACTTTTAATTTTTGATGAAAATGACATTTTAATTTTGCTGCTTACTGGATTTTCATGCACTAGCATCCAATAACTTCATAACTTCCATTGCTAGTCTAACCCTTCAGATCACACACACACAAATTTCGACTGCAAGAAAAGACTGCTTGTCTCCAGATGTTCTGGACTTTTTGTGGTACATTGACTAGATAAAAAGCTTCAGGGAAGACAAGTGTACATGGACACTTGGGAAGCAGATTTATAAAGCACTGCTTATGCATAAATCTATTTTCTCATGTTTCTTAATACAACTCACCAATTATCAGCATGATTTTGATGTCAAGAACAAAAGTAATTGAAACAATAGAAACAAATAAATGAAAATAAACTGCACTTTTTATCCTTTCAGCAGTGAAATGTGCACATGACTGAATTCTGATCAGCGAGGGGTAGTGGAGCTAATAACTATAAGGACACATCTTTAATGACAAGAGAGACATTTCTTTAAAACTCATCATTCTGCTTCATGAGGCATAATCTCAATATCTGGGGTTTATTTAATCTTTCATCTTAAAAAATAACATGTGACGAATCCCAGGAGTGACCCAGAGAGTTGAGGAATTCTGTGACTAAGATGGGTTCAAAGAGCTGCCAGGTGGAGTGCAAATGCCCATTCTACTTTATGTAATGGAATCAGATATTCAGATGCACGCTCTCTGGGAGACTTGGTCCTACATGTGCACCGCTCCTCACAGACTGCTCAACTCTGCCAAGTAGTCTTCCATGACGTGTTGGAATGACCCTTTTCTTTATCTCATCAGGGTCATTACTAGTTTCAAAATGCTTTCTTAAAATACTTTTTATTTGAGACATTAGGGGGAGAGGGAGAATTTAGAGAGAGAGAGAGAGAATATGGACACACCAGGGTCTTCTGACACTGCAAACAAACTCCACATGTGTTGCATTTTGTGCCCCTAGCTCTACATGACAATAGAAAATCAAAGCCGGTCAGTCAGGCTTTGCCTGCAAGTGCTTTTAACTGCTAAGCCATATTTACAGCCCTCAAAATGTTTTAAATGAATTCATTTCATCTAATTTAATTTTAAGAAGTATACTATCAAAAGTCACTTGTTCATTAACAATAAGTTTTATAAATTTCCATTAATTATATTTGAGCAATAAACATGCTTAATGACTCAAATACTTAGTGGTAAAATTGTTATGGGTTTAAAATATAGCATTTCTTTTAAATTATAAATATGCACTGCAAAATCACAAAGGAAACCGTCTCATCTATTCTCCCAAATGGTGATATTTCGACCTTAATTTATCACCAAATTTGGAGCTATCTACAATTTATTTAATTGGATATTCAGGTCCAATTTTCACAATTTCATATCTAAGGAATTGTTATATATCTAGCTTGTTTTTCCATAATATCAAAGTGTTTCTTATATTGGATAATTCTATTTCCTTGAACCAGTGCTAAGAGAAAGGGGTTGGAAGAAGCAAATTTTTATGTTCATTTTTCCTCTCTATTTTAAGTCACCATGAAGAGTTTTTAATATGAATGTGTTTCCCTCTGAAGAACCTCAGGGCCGAGCTGGTTTCAGCGAAAGATCACAGATGGCAATGATCTGGCCACAGTCTCCTTCTTAATGTCATCATAGGTCTTGCTGTTGGATAACTTAACCCAATTATTGAACATGATCTTTTGGAATTACAAAGTTTGGAGATTCAAATGTTATATTTTTACATTAAAACTAAGGCATAACCCCATCCTTTAAGTTAGAAACATAATATGAGGGACTGAGTGAGATGCTTCAGAGGATAAGAACACTTTCTACAGAAACATGAGGACAATCTTCAATTACCAAGAACTACATAAAGAGCCAAGTGTAGTTAGGCACATCTGGAACCCCAGAGCTGAGGCTGGAACAAGAGAATCTCTGGGGCTTGTGTGGTAGCTGTGGTCTCAGTGAAAGCCTCTGTCTCAAGGAAATATAGTAGCAGAGAGACAGAGGACACCCAGTGTTCTCCTCTGGTGTCTCTCTGTGTGTGCTTGAGTTCTACACATCTGGGCACACACCAAACACACAATACTGATAAGATGAAAAATTATGATATAAGCAAGATTTTAGTAGCTAACTTTACAAAGATAAAAGCAATATTATATTTTATTTAAGCCTAATATTCAGTATGATATAATTTGACTATGCAAACAGTGTAAAATTAACCAGAAAGTTTGCATCCTATGTCTTCATCATCTGATGCTTTTATTTTAGAGGCATGTCAATTTGAAGAGACCACATTTCAAGTGCTCAATAGCCACAGATGGCTAGTATCTATAGTTTTGGACAGCACAATGCAAACACCAGTGGATATTGCCCTATATATCACCCACAGGTTATCACTGATTAGAGAAAGAATGAAGAAGGAAGGGTTGGATATCATACGGGATGCTTGCCTAGCACTCAGGCTCTACACCATGGACATTGAGAATCAGAGTGGGCATTTGGTCTCAGCGTAACATACAAGAGTAAATGATACATGGTGAACTTCTTCAAAAGTATCAGTAGTTAATAGATAATCTTCTCTTGTGGAGGGACTGTACACATTTTAAATTGTTGCCATTTGATAGTGTGCATCATGAATGGAGTCCATAATTCAATGCTCAGAATAGAAGGATAAAAAATCTTTGGGATGATAATTTCATAGCAACAGAGGTTTACAGTATTTTACAAGAATGGAAAATAAGTTAATTTTTTGCTTAATAGATATGTAAATAGCACATCAAACCTCATTGCTATATTAGACCTAGGATAATGCACATGATAACTTTACGAAGCAGATGAATGAACGAATGTAAACCATGTAAACTCACCCACCATGACTCAGGGAACTGAGCGGAATAGGGGGCAGAAAGATTGTAAGAGCCATGGTGGGGGAGAAGATCCACAGTTATTGCCACCCTCAGCAACAACACACAAAGAAGAAAAAAAAGTCTACATCTTGTGCAATTCATAACTCCCTACCCCATGGATTGATCCAGAATATCCTCAGAGGAGGGCCCCAGTGGGTTATTGGACAGAGAGGAGGGGAATGGTACCACCACAAGATTGCTCATACAATGTATCTAATTATTGACAATAAAGATATTAAAAACAACAATTGCCTCATGAAATTTGGCCATGCACTTTTCCTTGGTTCCTCATAAAAGTAGTGTGATTATTAAGAAATATTTTCTAATCACAGGCACATTTTTTTTCTGAAGTTATCTTTGATTAGACACTTTCAAACACAGGTCTTGATAAAGCCACTAGCCAATCTTCTGATAACTGTCTGAGCATCACATATTGATCTGAGATAGTCTAGACAGAGCACACAAGTGGATCCCTGGATATTCCTCATCTCTAGAGAGAGACAATGCTATAGAGAAATGGACATTACTGAATCTGTGTAAAGGAACAGAAATTTCAACAGATAGACCAAGGGAGAGAAAGAAAAGCAGGGACAGAGCAGAAAACGCCAGGTGATATTTGTGCAGATAACACAAGAAAGGGCATTCTTCCCTCTTCTCCAATTCTGCTTGCTGTCTGTTGCATAAAGTATGAATCAGAGAAGAAAAGGTTCACACTGAAGGATCACACTAGGGTAAAACTGCTTTCCTGTGGGGCAACTAGACATAGGGATGGAAGAACATGGCTTCAGAGAGGTCTGGACAGTGGCACCGTCTCCTCCCCACTCATGAAGACAATGAAAATGCATTCCTGTCACTTATGTCTGATTATTTGCTAAACATAGGAGCCAGGAATAGTTGCCAAGGATACTATGCAATGTTACTACAACCTGATGCCAATCACTAACAGAGATATTTCTATATTTAGAAAAATGTTGCAAAATAGCCTGGAAAAATTTTGCTACTTATGCTTGGAAATGCTAGGGAAAATATTGTCGCTTTAAAATGCATAATTGAAAATCAAAAGAAGTGGAATTTTCAGTTCTGGGGGTGCAAAGAGCACTACCTATATGGACCAACGTTGTCTTAGTCCTAGAAAACTAAGGACATTCTAGACCAAGTAGCCAAACAGAAGCAAAGAAAAAGGGGGTGGGGGTCAGTTCTGGAAAAAGAAGTATGAAAGCCATGAGAAAAGCTACAAATCCAAAGAGTGCTTCACATACAATCAAAAGAAATATTTTTAAACACACACATCAATTCTACAGTGAGATGATGAGGAAGTATGTACAGTAAGAGTTTGAAGAGAAGTAAATGCAGGCTACTAAAATATTTCCTGCATAAAGTGAGTTAAATCCTACCAGTTGTGAAGGTCAATCTTGTCAAGTTGATGGATCTTGAATCACTATGGAAACAGACCTCTGGGAGTTCCTATTCATGTGTTTGTAGGAGGCTTTAACTGAATTCAGATCCACCCTGAATATGAGCAGCACAGTTCTATCTTCTGGGGTCCAGGGCTAAAGAAAAAGCAGAAATCAAAACTGGTCAGCAGTATTCGTCAATCTACATCTTAATTGCAGAGGGATTATAACCGGCCACCACATTCTTCCACCAGAATGTACTTCCTGCTGGAAGTGAGTAGACCCTTGAACTGCAAGCCAGAACAAACCCTTCCTTCTATTGCTTTGTTAGGTATTCTTTCACACCATTAAGGAAAGTACGTAAAACACTTCTTCAGCATAGCCTTAGAACCCATAATAAAACATAAATGTATTCCAATTCTAATATTACTGAGGAAACTACTGGCAAAAGTATGGCAATGTGATCCTCATGAGCAAAACTTCAGTAAAAATAAGCATTTCACTGTATAATGTTATTTAATGCATATATAACATCCCAATATGATTGAAAACTCAGTACTGTTCCAGGCAGAGTAAAACCAAAATGTTTTTTTAAATGAGAAAATAAAACTAAGTCTTTAGAATGTATGCTTATAAGAATTATAGGCATTAAGTTACCTAGATATTGAAGAAACTTATCAGATATTTAAAGAGAATGGGAAGAATAGAATAAGTACTAACAGAAATTTAAAACAGGGCTGGAGAGATGGTTCAGCAGTTGGGGCACTTGCCTGCAGTGCCTAAAGCCCCGGGTTCAATTCCCCAGGACCCACATGGGCCAGACCCACAAGGTGGTGGCCCTGGTGTGCTCTCTCTCTCTCTCTCTCTCTCTCTCTCTCTCTCTCTCTCTCTGTATCGCTCTGCATGAAAATGAATAAAATATTTTTAAAAATGAAATTTAAAACACAATAATGCATATATTAAATATTGAAATAAAATCTACTTAAAGCAATCACTGTGACTGGTAAATAGAGCTAACAAACTTATTTACAACCACCAGAAGGAGAGTGAATGACTGGTTTTTGGAAAAGGAAAGATAAGAACATTTATAATGCTATTAGCATATGGTCATTAGAGGGATATGAAAAATTCATGTTATAAAATATGACATGTTCCTGGTGATACTGTTTTTCCAAAATTGATAAGGTAATTTATAGATTAAGGAGCACAAAAATATTGGGAAGTATAAATTACACAGTATACATGATCACAGCTGGGCCTGGTAGTCCAGGCACATGATCTTAGGCACTATGGATGCTGAAGCAGGAAATTTTAAAGTTTAAGACCAGCCATGACTGCAGAGTTTAGGCCACTTTGCGTCTCAGGAAACCCTGTCTGAAAAGAAAAGGTAAAAATAAGCCTGGGGAATGGCTCAATAATAGTATGTTTGAATGGAATTCATAAGACCTTCAGTTCAAGCCCTAGTGCTGCTAAAAATATTTATCATAAATGTTCTAGTAAATTTATGAAACTATGACTAAGGTATTTTAAAAGAATAAATAGGAAAATGATGTTATTCCCAGTAAATATCCAATTATTTAAAGTAATAATAGACACAAGGAAAAAGAGATTGAATAATAATATCTACCCAATATTCTATCTTCAACTATTATTTTTCATTAGATAATAATACAATAAACAAAATTATCTGATTTGTAACATACTAAAAGAAAATATTTTCATTCTAAAGTGATTACTGCAAAGAAATGTTCTTTTTTGTTAAATTAGCAATAGGCTCATTAGAGAAAATTAACAATATGAATGAATAGATATTTTATCAAGAAATAAACTGAAATTGCTAATATTCCAAGACATTAAACTTTCAAATGTTATTGAGAAAATGCAATTAAAGCAATGAAATAGAGCTTTATACCAGATTGGCAAACATAAAGTAAATAAAGCAATACACTGTTTGAATAAATTCAAGGATATGTCATATTATCATTCAGCTAATACAGAAAAGGCATTCAACCAAATCCAAGATGCCTTCAATCTGAAAGTCTTAGAGAAACTAGGAGTAAATGGAACAGAGTTCAAGGTAAAAAAGGTGATATATTATAAGCACATAGACAACATTATGTTAAATAGAGAAAAGCTAAGGAAATTTTCCCTAAAACAGAAACATCTCAAGGATGCCCACTTCTATTCAACATTTTTCTTAAAGTCTTATCTAGAGCAATGAGACATTACAGGGATGAAACTAGAAAGGAAGAAGTCAACCTATTCTAATTTGCAGATGACATGATTTGATACCAAAAGAATCTGCAAGAAAACTCCTCAAGTTAACAAATATTTTCAGTAAAGTTGCAAGATACAAAATGACTGCACAAAAATCAGTAGCATTCGTATGCACCAATAATAATTTTTAGAGAAGAAAATCAAGAAATAATATCCCATTGATAGTAGCTACCAAAATTTAAATAACTAGGAATAAACATAACTAAAATCTGACAGCCATCTACAGTTAAAACTTCAAGACACTAAAAATGAAAATCAAAGAGTATACTAGACAATGGAAAGATCTTCAGTGATCCTAGATTAGCATAATAAATATTGTGAATATGGCTAATTTACCAAAAGTAATCTACATATTCAACCAATCCTCATTAAAATTCCAGTGATCTCCTCACTGAGCTGGCGAAAAACACTCAGGAATTCACATGGATGAATAAAAGAAGTCAATGAACACCCAAGGACAGAGAACACAGCACGAGGTATCAAAATACCATATCTCAAAGTAAATTGTAGGACAAAATTGGCAAAGACAGCATGGTATTGGCACCAAACAGACAGAGAAATGGAACAGAATAGAAAAATCAGAAATCCACACTGCTTTGGTCACCTATCGTTGACATGTGAGCCAGTGGAGAAAAAACATTTTATTCACCAGTTGGTGCTGGCAAAACTAGATATGTACCCTCGGAAGAAATTAAATCCATATCTTTCACCTGGTGCAAATATCAATTCAAAGTGGATCAAAGACCTTAATCTTGAACCTGAAATGCTAAAAGCTTCTAGAGGGAAAATATAAGGAAAATGTTTAGGCATAGGTACAAGTTTTCTGAATAGGACTTTAGTAGCACAGGAAGTAGCCCAAAGAATCAACGAATGGGAATATGTGAAATTAAAATTTTCTTTGCAGCAAAAGAAACCATCCCCCACATGAATAGATAGCCTACAGAATGGAGATTATTTTTGCTACGTTTTCTTAAGACAGGGTGCTAATAAGCAGAGTTTACAAAGTGCTACAAAACCTAAATTCCAAAAGAATAAAACTACCAATTACCAATGGGCTAACCCAATGAACAGATAGCTTAGCAAAGAAGAGACACAACTGACAATGAGGTACATGGAATATGAAATGTTCCCCATGTTTTTGTAATCAAGCCTAATACTCAACCCTAGCTGGTGGCAATTTGGAATGCAGAGCCTTGCTGGAGGAGGTGTGACACTCCCAGCTGAGCTAGCTCAGGTCACGTGGTGGACTTCTTCCCCTGCAGTCTGGCTCATGCTGTGCTTTTCTTGCTATGATGGAGCTTCCCTTGGGAAGTGTAATCTAAAATAAGCTCTTTCCTTCCATATGCTGCTTTTGTTCAGGTGTTTTGTCCTGGCAACAAGAAGGTAACTGCAAGAGACAGTACGTACTTTCGAAAGGGTTTAGCACTTTTAGCCATTGGGAAATGAAAATTAAAACCAATTTGAAATTCCATCTTACCCCAGGCAGAATGAATGTCATCAAGAAACACACACACATGGACTGGAGAGATGGTTCAGCAGTTAAGGCATTTTGTGCAATGCCTACAGACCCTGGTTCGATTCCCCAGTGCCCATGTAAAGTCAGATGCACAAATTGGCACATGCATCTGGAGTTCATTTACAGTGCACCCATTCTCTCTCTCTTTCTCTCTCTCCTTGCAATTAGATAAACAAGATATTTTAACAAAAGAAATATACACAGAGACGAGAGAGAGAGAGAGAGAGAGAGAGAGAGAGAGAGAGAGAGAGAGAGAGAGAGAGAGAGAGAGAGAGAGAAATTGCTTTGTGTTCAGTCTTACCTTATGCTAGTCCCTACAGGGAATTTTATGTAATTATAAAATTGTCCTTGAATTTAAGACTGTTAAACTATATTTGAACAGATAAAAAGGAAACAAATAAATACAAGATATTGTGAAAAATTTTACTCCAAGAGTAAAACAATTTCATGTTTCTAAACTCTTTATCAAAGCTTCTTCGGTCAGTCCCATCTCACAGGTGGGGATAACCTTTTAGAAGGTATGGCTGTCATGTCGGGTGGAGTTGGTGTTCCGAATTCCCACTTCACTCTGGGAAGATTTCACGACGTTTCTTCATGAGATGTCCCTACAATGACTGAATCTACCAACTCCACGGATGTGTTGTGGAAATGAGGAACAAAATGGTATCATGATCTTGTTAATGGCTGGTATTGCCCACCGACCACCCTGATACTGGCACAGAGTAAATGGTCCGAATGATGTGAGCAGTGCACCATGACCACAGTTTATCTGGAATCATCAGCAAAGCCTATAGGACTGATGTAGGGGAACCTACTGTGCAGCCTGAGTGCAGAACCAAGGAGGCTGAGGCGGCCACACATGCCAGAGGCTCCAGCCATGAGGTTAATAAGAAAAGAGGGGTTTATAACACATTAGATGGAATATATTCATTGTTAGACGAGTTTAATAGTCTCAACTACATAAGGTCCTTTTTGAGACCATATGATGTGAATGACTAAGTCCAGGAAGTATCTCCACTTGAAAGAAGACACAGCAGTGAGCTAAAACCTCGCTTAGAGTGGCACTGGTGGCAGACACATGTCTTGAGATGCTGTTAGCAAAGCAGAATTTCAAGCCCCAAGACACACCTCTTGGGTTAAAATCTGTACTTTCTCTGGCTAACAAGCCCGCAAGACCACATACTGCATGTGAAAACAGGGAGCTACTCTAGTTACTCTTCATCTTGTATGCTAAGTGACATCACTTTGAAACCTGGGTTTTAAAAATGTCTGATGCCTGGGGATTAGGGCTTCATAAAGTTCTCTCATGTGTAGTGACACGAGAACCACCAGGTTGTAGATTTTCTATAACACTGACTAGTTTGGATTCAAACCAGGCATCCAAATCATGCCATGCAATCTGTCTTTCTTGCTATTCTTTCCTTCTTTCTGTCTTTCTTCTTTCTTTCTTTCCTTCCTTTCTTTTTTTATCTCTTCTGGCTCCTTCTTTATCTTTCTTTTTAGAGGGTTCTGCGTGTTGGGCCACATGTTTGCAGGTCAGGTGCATACACACACGAGTGCACCTGTGTGCAAGGCCTTATGTGTCCTCCTTGATCACATCCACTATAAATGTTATAAATGTTTTTATTTTAAATTAGAAATAGATGAGTGAGAGATGGGGAGAGGGAGAGAGAGAGAGAGTCCATGCATGAGGATTTTTACATGGTTACCGGGGAATCAAACCTGGCCTGCAGGCTTTGCAAGCAAGAGCCTGGAAGCACTGAGCCATACCTCCAACCACAGCTCTATTTACTGAAGCAGGTTCTCTCACTTGATCACTGCTTCTGTTGACCTTGGCAAGTGTAGTCACCCTGCTTGTTCTAAAGATCCCACCCTGGCTTCAATAGGAAGCACTGGGATTACAGGTGGACCATCATGGCCGCTCTCCATGTATTTGGGTTCAGGGATATGAACTCTGGTCCTCTGCACTGCAAACACTTTATCCACTATCTCCCTAGTCCCCATGTTTGCTTTTTTAAATATGCTGTTATGAGTGAAGATATCCTCAAAATCAAGTAGAAACATCACTATTTTGGGTGCAAGAATACATATACATGTACATACACACACATATATGTATATATATATATATGTGCTCTTGAGGGTGAAAGTAAGAAGCTTGTGATGTCCAACGTTTAGCACAGTGGTAAGCAAATATTATTGCTAAAAATAAACAGCAATTTATTAGACACACAGCACTATTCAAGTGATGAAATATAACCTAATTGTACCAAGCTAACAGTCAAATTGCACATCAGTATTGACAGGTGAGAAACGCTAAACTTAGTCTTTCTGTGAATGATGCATGCAAATTTTTTCACTTATCAAGACAAAGCCAGTGTGTAATTTTATATTGAATGTAATACAATAATAAGGCTAAAGCCTAAATTTTCTGATGTGTAAATGACTTGAAAATGAGCTTTATATTTATTCATTAGCTGTTTCAGTGACTACATCTGAAATTATTCTTGCTCGAGAAGGAATAACATAAACAGCTAGAACATCTCACTCAATAGTTCACTCCCAGTGAGATCATTATCTTATTATAATAAATACCTGAATAAGCAATATTTAAATAAGAACAGGCTTGCTTTTCAGAATTTTCCCCAGGATATTGTAATCACTATTGTCCCATAATAATGCCTGGCAATAAATGGAATCAGGGCATATGAAAAGAATTTGCATTATTTTTGTCCATCATTCAGCAACAGATTTTCCTGAGCAGCGTTATGACTTCATTAGCCCATAATTAGGTTTATGCCCCTCAGAGAAGAAGGTAAAAATGAGCTAATGCTAAGGTTAGATAGGAGTGCACACACCACTTTTAAAGGAATGTGGAGATGAATGCCCAAAGGAAACGTGCAAATGCAGATGACTTCAATAACATCCTGTGAAGACAGCTCACTGCTTCCCTTACCTGTGAATATAAAGGGTCTGGTGAGGAATACAGTCCATACATACAAACCAAGGAAACTCTCTTCCTCTTTTCCTAATTATTCTCCTAGTGTGGAGATCCGGCTAGTAGCTCTTGTTTGCCAACTATCCGAAAAATCCTTAGTGGAGGCAGGAACTAAGAAATGAGGTACCAAATGTTCAACCTTGGCCCTGATGCTCTGGGAGTTCACACAAAGAGAGGGCTGTGGGCTCTGTAGCTTCAAGACCCCTGCTCTGTGAACCGGGGCTGACACCATCCAGGTGGAAAGGTCACCAGAGTGACAGTCTGGAGTAGACTATTGCACAGAAGGCCACAAAGGATGCCAATTTGCACAGGACAGACACTGAGGGGATACAATGCCTTTCAAGTGTTTCTGAAAGGAGCCGAATAAACAGAAGCAATTGAAGCTTGTACTCCAGGTGGAGAAAGAAGTCCATTGTCTTCTGGGCTGCTTTGTGAGGGAGTCACCTGGCTCATACCTTCTTCACAGAGGTGTAAGCAAGAAGAGCATAGCTCTGGAAATTTTCTCCAGCAGTCATTCCTGTCTGCACTCATTTTTCTTGCAAATTGTTTGAAACTCAAAATCAAAAAGAGCTTCAGTTTCCAAACAAACAAAAATAAAACAGCAGTGCTATGAATGAAATATTTGCTTCCCTCGAAACTTCATGTTTGTGTATGCATGGCGTGTGTGTATGTCTAGCTCGTATGTCTATGTGGCATGTGTTTGTGTGTATTTGCACTTATGAGCGTTCACATGCACATGTGTGCAGGTATACAAGGAGGCCAGAGGTTGATGTCCAGTGTCTTCTTACATCCCTCTCCACCTTATTACTGAGACTTGAATCTCAAGGTTGCCCATTGGCTACCTACCCAGGTTGCCATGAAATCCCCAGACGCTGCCTCCCAGCGCTGGAACTGACAGGTGGACCACCACGCCTGAGTGCTGCGGATCTGAACTGAGGTCTTCCCATTGCATGGCGAATGCTTTACTGACCAAGACATTTCCCCCAATTAAATGTGCTTAATTATTTTGTCTGACTGCTAAGGTGATAGGGCTTTGAGAGTGAACCTGTGGGTGCAGAGGTGCAAAGGTCACAGGTGACCTCCTGAATGGTAGTAGTGTTCTTATAACACGTTGGCAAGCATCTAGCTCTTTCTCTTCCTGCTAAGTAAGAAAACCATAGTCTGAAAATCAGCATGGCACCCATTACAGAAACACTGCCTCCTGGTGCACTGATCTCACTTCCAACCTCCAGAGCTGTAAGAAAAATTTCATCATATTTGGTTATAGTAAACCCAGGGGATTAACACAAGCAGACCCCATGTTCTAGGTCCACTTGTATTTTTAGTTGTTTTTCTTCCTGTCTGTGATCTAGGCAAATAAATTAATCCTTTGCTCATTGGTTAAAGTGAAAAGCCTCCCCGGTGGTCACTTGGCAATTTTCAGAAGTATTTCTGGTTATCACAGCCAGTTGTGCAATGCTTCTGAAATCTAGTCCACTGAGGCGAGGGCATTGCTAGGTTTCCCTGGACGCTCAGAAAGACCGAATTACACTCATCTGGACACAAATACCCATGGAATCAAAGAAGAAGTAGCTGAGGTCCACAACCTCCTGGATGTATTACACAGTAGGTTGGTTGTGTTCTCTGAGAAACCTGGAGCGAGAGGCAGTGAGAAGCTGTGCCTACACAGAGAAGAACAAAAGCTATGCCTTTCTGCCAGACACCGTTTTCATACAGAGGCCTCTCTGCATTGGCCACAAGAACAGAAAGGAAACAAGTATTTTCTGCATTAAAAAAGCATAAAATTGACTATCATAAAGCAAATATTGGCACTTTAGAAGGCACTGCAAGGCTTGGTCCACAGGTATCAAAGTAAGGGAAAGAACACAGACAGGATAGTTTTGGTTTAGGATTTTATATGATAATGTTTTCAGTGTGTGCATATATTTTAGGCATGTAATTTGGTATGTGTGCTGTATACACATGAATGTACAGATGCAGCCATCTGAGCACACACATGGAGGCCAGAAGACAATGTTGGGTGAGCCCCTGCTTGGCTTCCTTGAGATGGAGTCTCTCTGATTCCTGAACATGTGCAGTTTCCCAAGCCACAACACTTCTGGACTCTTCTCACTGAGGGGCAGGGGTTGTAGAAATGTGTGCCACACCCAGGAATTTATGTGGGTTATGGTCATCAAACTCAGTGGTCTCAGGAGCCCTCTGGCCCTCATAACTGTGCTGAGCCATCTCTCCAGCCCTACCATTTCATTCACATCACCTAATAAACAATTCAATGTGTACTATGAATGTTTTGATTTTACAGAAGAGGTCAGAGGGAAGCTAAGCCCTTTGCCTAAAATCACCAAGCAGACAACCCTATGAGACATGAACTGAGATCAGCCTGTTCATTGCAAGCCCTACATAGTTTTATCACTATGCGTCTCTCCCATCCTTGTCTACATACTAAAGGTGATTTCAATGGATGCCTTGTATTTGTCATAAGTTTTGTGCAACTATCAGGTGGGGAGTTGATGTATAAGTCACTCTAAATATGAGATCACGTAATTTCCATCTTTATGATCTTAACATTTTTGTGCATATTTTCATTAATAACAACCTAGAATTCTCTATGTTCATGTTTCCAGTATAGATCCCCAGATTAGGAATTCATGGGACTGGCCTTCAGTTAATCCTGGAGTGCTTCCTATGAAAATGTTCATGGGCATAAAATTCTTGATACCCTGTAGAGTCTGTTAGGACTCAGCAATGGAAAGGAGGAGGAAAAGCTATGAGCATGTATGAAGGAAAAAGAATTATAAGTTCCTTTGGCCAGAGCCTGGCAGTATTCCAACTTCAGTGCATCCTGTCAAAAGCCTCCTGTGAAAAGCAGTTCAGGATGGAATGAGGGCCTGGCACACTTCACACCACTCTGCCTGCTTGTAAATCCCAGCCCCACTATTTACCAGCTCTGTAACCTGGGCAAAGTACATGACTGAGGTCTTGGTGGCCTCTCTTGACTCATCTGTAAAAAGAGGGTGAAAGCCTAGTAATGCATCACAGGGCCCTTAAGAAAGTGAATCAGTTCGGATGTGAGAAAGCACTTAGAGATACAAATCCTCATTTTTGTACTCTATGGGCTTTGTGTACTGTGGATGAAATTGTTTCTTTAAAATAAAAGAGATTAACATGTCATGTGGTTGAAGCCTCTTTTCTAAGCTTTGACTTTGATATGTGATTTGGATATAGATGGTGTAAACTGTCTACATGAAATTTGTTATGTGGATTATTTGTTGTTTTAAAATATTTCAGTTACTCTAAATCAACAGATACAGTTTTTTACTCTATATTTTCAGAAGTGGAACAACTAACTCAAACCCAACCAACAGCTTAAAAGCCTGCAACATCAACAGCAGATAGATTCTCACACATAGATCATCGTCATTGTATAATTTAATGACTAACTGCAGCCTTAGCACAAAAAGTTTTAAAAAAATAAATCCAGGTCTCAGTTCTAATGAAGATTAATGAAGGAATTGATGTAGCATTTCCAACACTTATCATTTTTATTCTCTTGTAAATTAACCCTTATCATTTCTACCTACTTCTCAATCAAGTTCATTTGTTCTCTTTTAACCTCTTCCTTTCTTATAATTTAGGTATGAAAAATAGAAATAATTCTCATATATGTAGCTTCTTATTTAGTATCTGCTTTTTAGCATATCACTAATTTTGATAAAGACTCAAAGTTTAAGAAAACACATAACCATCGAGTCTCCAAGTTTTCCCTCCATGTAGCCAGCGTTGCCCTACTGTGTTCCCAGCAGCTTGGCACTTACTGGCAAGCAGCGGTTGACAGTTCTCAGAAATCCCTGTCACTTCTCTTTGGCTGGGGATAGAGTCTTACCATCAGAGACTTTGTCTGTGAAAGGTGTAAACAGGAAGTCGAGGGTTGGCATCCTTGGCCTCTCTGGGGCATGGTGCAGACTCTTCCACTCCTGCTCTCTTGTTTCTCTTACCAGCACACATCTTATTGGCTCTCCTACAGGTCCTACGATATGTTGCACTGCCTCATGCATTCTGTAGGAGTGTCTCTAAAACAATGTACTTCTGCAAAAGTACTTGTCTCAGGGAGCACTTT
Source organism: Zapus hudsonius (assembly GCA_004024765.1). NCBI lineage: Eukaryota > Metazoa > Chordata > Mammalia > Rodentia > Dipodidae > Zapus > Zapus hudsonius. The sequence continues at coordinate 15,640 of PVHP010024008.1, forward strand.
TTAGGGAACCAAATGAAGACATGAGTTTTACTAGAGTGTTTGAGTGGAAACTCTCCTTGGTCTTATTTATCCATTTAACAACAATCACATTGAATTATTAGGATCATTTAAGACAGATGTAGAATCAAACCAAGAAAGAATTAAGACTTATTCTTTCATGTATAAGTGAAAGAATACCTATGGTTGTAGTTTAGTTATACTACTATGGAAACTTTTCTGAATTTCTATTATAACGGAGTTCAAACACATTAGAAACTTACAAGACTAAATTGTCACTAATAAAAGGTCTCACCCTGAAGTCCATTTATCTCCTTATAAGATTTGACATAGCTCTAGACAAACACATTTTTGGGAGATACACTGATCCCCTGCCTTTGCCCAATGCTGCATTTTCAACTTTTGTAAGAGTGTGGTCTGCCCACTCATTTACTTACTTCTTTCATACATTCACTAAGAAAGCAGTTGCTGTAGGAAAAGCCTGGACTTGAAAGCAGAAGAAATCTGTACTGAACTCAAACCGAGATTGTCCTTTAAGGTCTCATCTGCTTCCTATCTGAAAATAAACAGCTATCAATATATTAGAACTCCCAAATGACTATAGTGTGTCAAGGACTTTATAAAACTTCCCTACCTTCATTATTAATTGATTTAACACTACGTAGTAGGGAATGCGACAATCTCCATCTTCCAAAATAATACACATAAGTTAAGAATCATGTTCAAATGATAAAGCTCATAGTTGACAATGATAGGATTTGAGTTCCAAACACAAATGAATACCTTCCAGTGAGAACAAGTCGAAGGCATGTGCAGAGCTTGCTGGGCCCAGGTAGGCCACCCCCATTCAGAGGATGTTGAATACTCAAAAAAGGCAGTGAGTTTAAAAGTTTTATATAAGCATGAATTCTAGTTCTGATTGGAGTTTACTGGAATAAGGATCTTGGAAAGGGGAAGCTAGACACAAACCCACTAGCAGTGGAGTGTTTGTGTTGGTTGGTAAGGGTTACATGCATAGCTTCTGTAATTTTTCCTAAACTGAATATGGGCGCAATAATCAGTGAGCTTGACAGATAGGAAGTCCTCTGTAAGCGCAGCTCGTTGTTATAATGGCTTCAGTCTAGCTTTCTGGGCTGTTACTGCTGTGTGTGATCCAGAGTTCTGGAATTTTACACAGTGGTGTGGTTTAGATGCTGAACACTCTTGGAGGTTTGGGAATGAAAGCCTTCCTTCCTTGTGCTCCTGGAAAGTGGTAGAGTGTTAACAAGTAGTGAATAGTGTGAGGTCCTTATGTCCTTGTGGGCCTGCTCTGGATAAGGGATGCACATCTCTGCTTCTTCCTCTCCTTTGCTCACTAACCTTGGAGAAGGCAGTCTTGTCTCCTCATTTCTTCTGTGTTTTGCTATCAGGCCACAGTCGGAAGCAAGGAGGCTCATCTACATGCTTCCTAAACTGTATACCTGACAAAGCCCCTTTTCCTTATAAAATTGGTTGTCTTATATATATATATATATATTTTTGTAGTGGCAGAAAAGCTTCGAAACTTACACTGACCTATTCAATTCCCCACTTTTCATGAAACAATATATAACTTTTCAATTCCTAAATATAACAATATTCATTTAATGAAATCAACAATACAGTAAAACATATTTAAGAAAATAAACATGAAACTTCTACTCAATGTGTATGTATTTTAGCTTAGGAGGAAAGCACAGAGTTATAAGTAGGAGTTTGAAGGAGTTCGTTTACAAAATGAAAATATCTCAAACTATGAAATATTTCAAGAAGCTAAGATCTTGAAAAGGAGCCTCAAACTCAAGTGGCCCCAGAGGGCAAGTAGAAATCCCTGTAAATGAAGCAAGAGGGAGGAAACACAAAACCTAGTTATCAGCTGCAAGATAGTTATTTGAAATTTATATCTTCAATGAGCTTCAGTAGTATAGAACTGCAACTTGCATGAATGTTATTAATGAGATAAAGCATATAATATCCAAGATCCATGAATACAATAAGAAGAAAGGGACAAATGCCTAGCATGTGTCATCTCTCGCACATCTGCCAGGGCCCAGGAACCACTACCAAGAAAGTGGTGGATTAAACACCGGTGTTGCTCTCACTGCCTGTCAACCACATCTAAGGAGAAGCTGAGGAGACGCAACCTCATCAAAGCAGAAAATTCAGAGGAATCAGAGTGCTTAAAATACAACTGCCAAGGCTCAGGGGAAAATGCAGAAGAGGAGAAGAAAGCCTTTAAAAGGATCCTGAGGCATTGCCGCCTCTACAGAGACCGACTGGCGCATTCATGACCCACAGTGGATACAATAGAATGGGGTCAAGAGAGTTTAGCCCTAACAGAAATATGACCGATATGCAATAGCAAAGTTCATAATTTAAAAAAGATAATTTACTATATTTCATATAGTCTTTCTACAACTGATTAATTTTTACTAGTCAGTTTCATTCCAATGAACCTTGAGTGACAGATTCCTCTAAGTAGCATTTATTATTTCTTGTGGCTAGAAAATAACATTGCATGCTTCTTAGTGGTAAAATATAATCAACTTTCCAACTTAAAAAAAATAAATCAATGGAAGAATTTGTCAGTTGCCAAGGAAACCATGTCTGTGCTCGCCTGTGACCCACTGGCCGCCTACAGGAGCTGGTGCCTAAAGAAACTCCTTCAGATGCTCATAAGCAACTCACAGGGACCGTGTTTCATTGATGTGCTAATCAAGTTGTCCAAGGTTTTTCCTCTCCTAAGTATCCAATTTTCTTTGCATCTCTAGAACTGTAATGGGACCAGGAGGTAAAACCCAACACACGACATTCCATAGAATCCTCTCAGCAACCAGGGGAAAATACACATTCAGGCATTCATGCAACTGGAGCCAAAACACAAAACAATGGCACAAAGTGATACGAAATAAGAACCCTCTAATGTGCCTGAAGAAGCACAGTGTAAGATGAGGTCAATCACTTCTCCACCTGGCGAGCTGAAGGAGGCCCTCAGAGAGAGGGGTGAGAACTGGATGAAAGTGTGATGAAGAATAAAACACTTTAAGTAAAAGAGCTATTTTAGAGATTCCCTTATTTCTTTTCTTTAGTATCTTTATTGTCAATAATTAGATACAGTGTATGAGCAAATCTTGTGATGGTCCCCCAATTTCCCTCCTTCCTGTCCCCACCCCACTGGGGCCCTCCTCAGTAGGCATACTGAATCAATCCATGGGGAGTTAAGAATTGCAAAAGTGGTAGCTAGTTCTTTTTCTGTCCTTTGCGTATCGTTGTTGAGGGGGGCAATGTCTCTGGATCTTCTCCCCCACCATGGCTCTTACATTCTTTCCACCTCCTCTTCCTCTCAGTTCCCTGAGTCATCGTGGGTGAGTTTTAAGTCTGCTTTATTGTTGAGATCTTAAGAGTCTCTGGACTTCTGCCTTGGGTTGTGTTGGGTATCACTGGTGTCTGTCTCCATTGACCTTTCCTGGGTTATCTGACTTGCTGTGGTGATAGGTCTCTTGTTTATCTCACCACTTTCTCAGAGGTTTCATTTGAGCTCTATATGATAGGCGAGGGGTGGTTCATCTCCTGCCACGTTGTCTGCTGTCATCCCATGTCTTGTTGGTGGAAATATTTTAATTTATTTTTTGGAGAGAGAGAGTGAGAGATCATTCCAGGGCCTAGTGTCACTACAAATGAACTCCAGACACTTTTGGGCATCTGGCTTTCTGTGGACACTGGGGGATTAAAACTGAACTCAGGCCATCAGGTTTTGCAGCAAACACCTTTAAATGCTGAGACATGACCTGCCATATTTAAAATAAACTTTCTGCTTAGTCCAGAGGCTGATACCTACTCTAGATTACTGTGCCTGTTCCTGGGGTATATTTCTTATACAGAAGTGCAGTGCATTTGACTGTTTTATTTGATCATTATCTCCCTGGGCAGTACGGGAATTTAAAAGAAAACTAGTAATATTTTTTAGGAGAATGAAGTGACCAACTTTTGTCCTTTTGGAAAACAACTGCCATTCATTTCTATCTGCTCCTTTGTAGCTGAGTTTTCATTTCAATTGTGATTTCATCCCCCTCCCATAATCAAGGTTGTGCATAATACAGATTAAGCTTTAGTGTTCTTGAGAAAATGAACTCAAGGGACAGATCAGCAAACAATGAACTGATTCCCCAGGCGCCCAGCAGAAAAGAACACACACTGGCCAAGAAGTGGAATAATAGCTCTGTTGGCAATGTCAGTGGAGTTCTTCAACCTCCAGGCAGAAAGCTGTAGAAAAAAGGGAGGAAGACAAAAACAAGTATGATTTTCCTGTATGTCTCCACCAAGTCTTCCAACTTGTGGATAGGCAGTTTCTAGCAGTTTCATATATTATTTTTAAGTTTTATTAACTGATTTGCAAGCAGAAAGAAAGATAGAAGAGAGGCAGAGGCAGACAGAGAAATGGGTGTGCCAGGCCCTCCCACTGCTGCAAACATACACTAGATGGATGTGGTCACTTTGTGCATCTTGCTTTATGTGGGTACTGGGAATTGAACTCAGATCATTAGGCTCTGCAGGTAAGCTCCTTAACCTCTGAGCCATCTCTAGCTCTATATTACTTTTTATGGTAGAATTTTGAAATTGTCCTTTTTTTGTTTTTGAAAAGATGAGGACACAGGTCAACATACTTAATGTACAATCATTTATTAATGAATAAGTGGAAAAGATGCTAAAGGAAGTTAGATAATATAAATCACTTAAGAATCCGGGGTTGGAAAGAAATGCCTTTTATTGCAGAAATGCTTTCTAAACAGTAGGCTTTGAAGAATTCTCTTTCTCCATGGAAATGTAAAGGAAATTTTAGTAAGCTAAGGGTAATTATTACCCTGGGCAAATCTGATATGCTTAATTGAGTCTTTTTCCTTCTTTCTCAATGGTTGGGATTTAGATCATTTCCTTGGATCATAAATGCATATATAACATGGGAAGAATTTTACTTTTAACCTTATACACAAAAGATAATAATCTTTCTGTAAATTCCTAATATATACAATAAGAATAAAATAACTTAGACAATGATCTTAGGCAACTTTCATAATATCAAAACTCAGGAGGCAAATGAATACTTTTGGGCTATATTGTTGTTGACATTTTCTGAAGTGTCTTGATAAACACACACGTATTTCTGCAAAAATATGTAAAAACCTGAGTCAAATGGTTAGAGAAAGTTGCTGGGTAGCATTGGAGAAAAGTGAATTGTTCAGTTCATATAGGCTAAGTGAAATATGAGGATTAAAGTCCAGATTGTGAATAAACACGTTTCATTGCACACAAAGGGATTTGAGAGCAGAGAATTCTCGTGTTTTAATTATTGTCTTATTGTTAAAACAAAACACCCAGCCAAAGGCAGCTGAAGGGACGGTGGGATTTATTTTGGCTTACATTCTCAAGGGAAAGCTTCAAGATGGCAGGGGAAAGATGTTAGAACCTAGGCTGGGCATCTCCTCTGCCCCAGAGGAGATGGAAAACAACAGCAAGAGAGTGAGTCAAGCTCTGGCAAGGGGAGCTGTCTACAACACTCAAAGCCCACCCAAAGAGCACACCTCCTCCAGCAAGACTCTGTTTGCCACCAGCTGGGAAGCAAACATTCCAAACATGTGAGGTTGTGGGGCACATCTTGTTCAAACCACCGCAGCTTACAAAGTAGACCAAAGTCTGGAATGCTTAGTATAATCTTTCTGTACAATTTTAGAAGTAACAGACTTTGAGATTTCAGAGGCTGCAGTTGTGTGATCAAGATGAGAGGGAAGACTTGCCAACGCATACATCTCTAAATGATTCAGAGCGTATGCAGTTATAAGGAGAGATGTTTGCAAGAGATGGGGTACATACCAACCGATTGTCTCTATTTTCCTCCCAATGTTCTCTGTTATGGACGCATACCATACAAGTTTGTTACTTACTAAGTGCAACTAGGGAAACGGCCTAAATGCCTGGGAACACAAGTCAGCAAAATAAACATGAAAACCTCTTGGGAAGAGATTTTGAAGCTACTTGTGTTTTGAATGGGAAATGCCTCCTACCCCCTTGGACTTGTGTGTTTGAACTCTTGGTCCCTGGCTTATGAGCTTTGAGCCTTGTAGGTGGCTCTGGGTCAATGAGGCCAGGCCTAACTCCTCTTCTCCCTCTGCTTCCTGAGTCAGGCTGTAACCTGACCAGTCTGTTTCCTGCTTCTACCATCCTGCCTTCCCTGCTAGGATTGACTCTATTCCCTAAAAATATAAATTGAAATAGATCCCTCCTTTCTTAAGTTCTTTCTTACCAGTATTTGTTCATGAAAACAATCCTGCGAGCTTTCTTTGGGCCACAGAGCAAGAGTATAGGGGCAGAAGCAGCTGCTGAATCAGTGTGCTCAGGGCAAGGAAGGAGGCGTTAGTTCATCTTAAAATCACTCCCCAGGTCAAGAAAGGGGAGTGGAAACAAATGTGAGGTGAAATGACACAATGACACAGTTTGTTCTCCACCGCGGAGGCAGCGGTTGACATTGCCAGAAGACCTATTGTGTCCAGATGCACTCTGTTATTACCGTTCTGCTACCCATGCCAACATAGCAATTCTAAACACTTGATGCCTCAGCCTGATTTGCCCTGCAGGGTGTAAGCTGCTGATATCTAGTCATTTTGTGACCGTGAAAAACAAAACAATTGCATTTGCTACCTGGGAGAGAGAAGGCAGTGAATGCTAGGGCCGTCACATTCTGGAGCCTTCTTCTGCCTTGGACTGATGTAGCTGGAAGTAATTGAACTACAAGCTCAGTGTTAACTGAAACCCCTGCCTTCTTTAATACCGATAGGTCTTCATCAGAGGAAATACGGACCATCAAGGGAATTTGCTTCACCCATTAAGTGTGGAACTGCTGAGGAGAAATGACCAGTCTTCCATCCCCGACTGGGATAGCATTTGAGAAAACATGCTGTATATATTAACCAACACTTCTTCTTCCCCTGACTCCTTCATTCTTACCCTCTGTGGAAACCATCTGGCACATTTTCATTGCCTTCTTTGATTGAGTTTTATAAAATAAAGGATTTAAGAGCAGCCATCAATTATAGTCCGCCAATGAGTAGCATTCAAAGAAAGAGTTCCTGTTTGCTGGAGCTCACGGGAGCTAAAGGCTCCTTTTGTATTTATAGTCATAAGTGCCATGGGTGTTCGTTGTTTTATTTTATTGACTTACATGGCTATTAAGAAACATCATAGAATTGAAGTTCTAAGTGCCACAGGCAATAATAAGGTGTCATAGGCCGACGGGGACAGGTTATTTTCAGGAGATGGCATGGTCCCAGCAGCCAATAAAACACCTGTAATGTTGCATCTGTGTGTTGAGCCTGGGAGGATTGCCTTGAGGCGTGGATGATCACACATGAATAAGATGGGCCATGTTCACCCACATAACTCCACTCGGAAATCTCAATCTGTAGTTTCCTCAGTCATTTTAGCTACCTTTTCTTCCGCATTCCTTGCTTCACCCCCGGAGCTCCACCTATCCTTCTTGTCTACATTGAGTTTATAACTTGATTTCTGCTTTTCATTCATTTCTTTTCTGTGTGCATGGTGTGCATTCATGTGTGTATGTGTATTTATGCACATGCATGAGGGTACAGGTGTGCATACACATGTATAAATATTTGTAGGGGGATCAGAAGATAATGCTGTATGTTATCCACAGCATCTCTCATTGAACATGGACATCACCGATTCAACTAGCCCAGCTAGCCAGCAAAACATGGTGATCTTCCTGTCTCTGCCTCTCACCAAAGGGATCCCAGGCAGGCTCCATGAAGCTTGGCTTGTATACACGTGCTACAGATCCAAAGAGAGGTCCTCATGCGTGTGCCGCAAGTGCTGTAATGATGACACACCATCCATCCAGGCCCTCGTTCTTCTTTCTCAAGCGCTGACCATGCAGATATTGTGTTCTAGTATGCATTATCCAGCATGCTGTTGGGCATGGTCTCTGTGTTTGAACAACTCTAGGACTAACTTGAATGCAGTGCTGAATGGAAGCAAGTCCCGAAGGTTGTGTGAGATCTGAAGGGATCCTCCTCTGTTTGTGGTTGGAGATGTCATCATGATATACCTCACAGTGGAGGACCCTTGCACAGGTTGGGTCCATGTATTTCATCATCTGAAAATCATTTCCCCCTTAGTTTGATTATTTTCACTTTTCCCACAATGCTCATCGCCCTGATGTGTCCATGCGTCTGCTTACCATCCTCCTCTGCCACACTGTAAGCTTCAGAAAGGCAGAGACCTCTTGCCTCGGTGTCAATGTGTCACACAGGCTTCTTTATACTCTGTCTACAGGAGACTGGCTGCCTGAGAGAAAAGGAACATCCCCATTACATTGTAAACAATCAAAGATTACTGAGTAACACATCTCCAGTTCCAGAAGGCAGAACCTAGAAAGGGTCTTCCAGGACTGAAGGCAGTGTGGGAAGGGCTGCTTTTCTATACGAGGCTGCCATGAGCACAGATGCTTGGGAAACATGGTTTTCAAACACAATTTTCTCAATTATACATGAAAAAGGACACATATTAAATTGCCTATATAGAAAGAATTTGTTATGAAAACCTGAAGTATTGGAATAATAGATTCATATTTTAATGCCATACTTTCCCAAAGTTACTATCATTTCATCTTGTGTGTTTGTTTATACATCTGTGAGTACCTGTGTGCATGGATGTATAGAAGAAAAACTTTAATGATGGGTGCCATGCTCAATATTACTTCATCTATCTTCTGTCTATAATCTGTCCTCTCTCTCTCTCTCTCTCTCTCTCTCCCTCTTCCTTGGACCTGTGCAAAGGGGCCAGCCTCTTTTGCCATTATGGAACTTTCCCTGGATCTGTAGCTTCAATAAATCCTTTCCTCCCATGAACTGTGTCTGGTTTGGAGGTCCAACCCAGAAGCATATGGCTAAAACACTTGGTTGTTCTCTTTTGACAGTTTCAAATAGCCCCTACCTTAATATCAGTTGTCTTTCTCATAGTGTCATGGAAGTTATTGAAATTTAACTTTAAGAAGTAAACACTGCCTGCAAATCATTCCTTCCTTTTGTCGTGAGAGTCAAATCCGGATACTCCTAGCAATGACTGATGCTACAGATAATGCAGAAACCTAAATAAAACATGCCCTTTCATCTGCACACTTTGCTCCACTATAACTTTATGCATCCTAAATGCAAGCATCATTTTTCTTGCATTCCTAGGCCATTGTTGAATAAAATAGCATATATACTGTGGTTATTTTGACAAGACAGTATTCACATTCTGGGCAGGATAGTACAAGGGTGGTTTGAAATTTCAACAATACTTAGAATAATAAATAATTAAAATGTTTTGAGTTCATTTTTACAGTATTTTGCATTGCGGTTGATTATGGAAACTCATTTGGTTAAAGAGGATTTTTGTAATTTTATTTCCTCTCTAGACGTTCTTTCCTTTGCCTTTAGAGAAGAATGTTGTTTTGGGCGAATGCACAGAATAAAGTATTATTATTATTATTATTAGTAGTAGTAGTAGTAGTAGTATTTCTTCTTTTTCACTTTATCATGAACAAAAATCCTGAACAGCCTTGCCTTCCACTCAAATCTTATTTTCAATGTAATTGAATGGAAAGGAGGAGTGACACAGAAAAGCAAGGAAATGCTTCTGAATGATTGAAAGAAAAGGAAAAGAATAGGAAGAAATGAGTGAGAGGATACCAAAGACAGGCTATCTTGGTGAGATTCTACTGTTCATTCCCTCCAACATGGGCAATCATAACCAACCTCAGCACACAGTAAAAAGAAAGCCTTTGCTTCCCCTCTAAGTACACCAAACACCATTCACAACTTCCTCTCTCACAACACCGAACACCATTCATGACTTTCCCTGTAACAACATCTAACATCATTCATGACTTTCCCTCTAGCAACACCTAACACCATTCATTTAAAAACATCTGAATTTTGATAGTTTCAAAATAATTGCAAGAGGATATTATGCTAACGATTTTAGAAAATATTTAGTAAATCCACTTTTCTCTCCCAAGCCATGGATCTGTTATGATTTTCCCAGAAATGAATTTAAAAGTCAAAAGCATCAATCAGAGTTGGAGTAGTGGCTTATTCAGTAAGACATTTCCTGATCAAGAACGAGTGCTAGCTACATGGGCAAGTTCTGGGTTCCACTGAGACCCTGCTACAGTAAGGAGGAGGGTGATCCAGCATATCAACCTCTTTCCCCCACATCCATGTTCCCATATAACCCCACACCAACGTGTGCCCATCCACACGCACACACAAAAATGTACCAAATAATTTTGTGAAAAGATAAAAAGATAAACACATTAAATAGCTAAACAAAGATTGAGTTAGCCTACAGAGGAAGTTTTGTAGGTACAGAGTCATTTACATTATATTTTTTAATTATTTCATTAGGAAGAGATCTCAAGATTGAGATGTCCAAACTCCATCCATATGAAGAACTGAAAACTAAAGAAAAGGTTTCTACACAAGGTAAGCAAACGAGGGGTTTTGGCATCCCCTGTTTATAGCACATTTTTCCCAATGTCCTATTTTTGAGTTTAGAAATACAGAAACATGGTGATCTCTACAAGTTTACCCATTCATATCCTAGTAGCAATACCTGAACATATAATTAATTTTTCTTTCACACTAACAAATTTGTATGCTAGATTTCATTAATAAAAGAAACACGACATAAACACACATAGTTTCTATTTGCATAAACATGTCTCTAAAGAATATTGATGAACATGATATCTATTTAAATGATTGAAAATCTGGTAAAGAATCTAAATATCTTAGTCTAAAGGCTACGTGTAACATACCCACTGCTATTACAAAAATATCTTACTAAGGTGACGAAGAAAAAAAACATTCTCATATATACAGTGAGTGGGAGAAATTTCTGTCATTTTGTATGAATTTTTTAAAATAGTTCTAATCACACAGCTGCTTAGAAAAACAGCTATTTAATAGCTCAACAGTTCAAATCTCTAAAAAACTTTGCTTATTAAATCCCTTCATGCTGCTAATTGACCACCAAGTTCTATGTGGAGTTAAGAGGAGGGTCAATTTCTCAATGCTTCACTTTCTTGGAAATATTTGAATATCTTAGACAACTGAAGTTC
>PVHP010024009.1:0-26831 GCA_004024765.1 Zapus hudsonius
CCCCAGCTGATCTGGAACTCACTATGTAGTCTCAGGCTGGTCTTGAAATCACAGCAATCCTCCAACTCTGCCTCCCAAGTGCTGGGATTAAAAGCATGTGCCACCATGCCCAGCCATACTTATTATTTATTTTGAGCTAGGGGGTCTCATTGTATATAGCCCAGACTGGCCTCCAACTCCTGAGTTTAAAGTGATCCTCCTGCCTCAGCCTCCAGGTAGCAGGGACCATAGGCAAAATCTGGACTCCTAGATTTGTACAGTATCTCAGATCTGGGGTCAGAAGCCTGTCTGTCATGTTTCAGCCGATGCTCCCTCCATGCTGTGGTTGGACTGAAGTCAGCATAAAGTGATGCTTCATGCAGATTTGTTGGTGACATCTTTAGGATAAGGAGTAGCACTGAGAGAACCCAGGCAGTCCAGTGTCTTGTCAGAGCCAGGCTGTGAAGTCTGAAGGTGCCACATTTTAGCAGCCTTGGTAGCTGCTTCAGCCACTCACCGTAGCTTGTTGAGCCAGGAAAACCTTTATTAGAAACATGAGGCAGCTCTGGGACAAATTTGATGGAGGCTAAAACAAACAAAACAAAAAAGCAAAGCCGGTTTGTGGTGGTATGTGCCTTTAATCCCAACACTCAGGAGATAGAGGCGAGTTTGAGGCCAGCCTGGGATTAGAGTGAGTTTTCCAGGTCAGCCTGGGCAGACTGAGACCCTGCTAAAAAAAAAAAAAAAGCTGGGTGTGGTGGCATATGCCTTTAATCACTTTAATCACACTTGGAAGGAAGAGGTTTGAGGCCAGCCTGAGACTATGTAGTCCAGTTTAGCCTAGGCTAGAGTGAAAGCCTACCTCAAAAATAAAAATAAATAAAAAAGCAAGTGGTATGGCTGTGTGCACACCTGTGGTCCCAGGTTCTCCCAAGGCTGAGGCAGGAGGATCACTCCAGCCTGGGCACCTTATCTCCAACCAACCAGTAAGCTGTGCTGACATCATGTCAGGAGGAAGGCATGCATGTAGTTTGTTTCAGTTGCTCCCCTGCCTCACTTCCCTCTCTGTTCTGGAGCCAGCTGGCGGAGTGGCGACTCTGGGACCTGCCCTGGGAGGCGCCTATGTGGATCCGGTGCCCATCGCCAGTCACGTCATCAGTGCAGATGCCATAGAAGGTAACAGCCTGGCTCAGGCATCCTTCCTGGGAAGTGGGCACATTTCCCCTACCTCCTCATGTCCATTCTGGGGCATGGTGCCCTTTTAATGATGGCTTCAAAGAATCCATTGGGCTTTATTGTTACTAGATGGTAGGTTACCAGTTGAGGTTGAACCTTCTGCCTGTCTTACAAAGGGACACCAAAGAGGAACTAAACAGGAAGGTCAAAAGTGCTTCAATGGCTGGGGAGATGGCTCAGTGATTAAAGACACTACTCATACAGAGCCAGATACACAGAGTGCTGCATGAAGTGTGAGACCCTACCTCGAAACCCCCCCCCAAAAAAAAATTCCTTTTTTTTTAAAGTCATCGTCTTTTGTTTTGTTTTTTTGAGATAGGGTCTCACTCTAGCTCAGGCTGACCTGGAATTCACTGGAGTCTCAGGCTGGCCTCGAACTCACAGCAATTCTCCTACCTCTGCCTCCCGAGTGCTGGGATTAAAGGCGTGCGCCTGGTGTCTTTTTTTTTTTTTTTTAATATTTTATTTATTTGAGACAGAGAGAGAGAATGGGCGCTCCAGGGCCTCCAGCCACTGCAAATGAACTTCAGATGCATGTGCCCTCTTGTGCATCTGGCTTTATATGGGCACTGGGGAATTGAACTCGAGTCCTTCTGTGTTGCAGGCAAATGCCTTAACCCACTAAGCCATCTCTTCAGCCCTAAAAAATGCTTTTGATGGGCATTAATGGTATAGTCCCAGTTGTCTATAGACTCAGCTGCTTGGGTAGCAGAGACAGGAGGATGGCGAGCCTAAAATTCATAGTGAGACCCTCTCTCAAGCCAGGAGTGGTGGTGCATGCCTTTAGTTCCAGCATTTGGGTGAGTTCCAGGCCAGCCTGAAGCTAGAGTGAGTTCCAGGTTAGCCTGGGCTGGAGTGAGACCCACCTTGAAAAAAAATAGTAAATTTGAATGTTTGTGTGTAGAGTCTATTTTCAGTTGATCTGGAACTCCAGATCCTCCTGCCTGACAATGAAAGGCATCTACCACCCACACTGAGCTAAAGACTTTTGTTGACCTATTATTAGGTGCTAATATGTAGTAGTTGTACATAGTTATTGATGTTTGTTTAGAGAATACAGACAGGAAGAGCCCTCATGACCTTTACTGTCCGGGACTGTAGCCCACAGACCCACCAGAAAGCAGTCCAGCATTAAAGAGCTGTAGCATCTGTGGGAGGCTGGGAGGTTGCAGGAGGTGGGGCTTGCCGAAGGGGCATGGGGGGGCTGGAGGGGTTACTGAGGACCCCCTAGTGATCTGGGGTGGGCACAGCCCTGACAGCCTACAGCCCAGCTATGTTGGCGCTTAACGACATGCTGAAGCAGCAGCTGAGCCTGACGCAGCAGTCCATCGAGGCCACCCGCCACCTGCACATCTCTCTCCTGCAATCCCTGGACAGGGATGCCTTCCACTACCACACCCTGGAGGAGGCCAAAGAGGTGATGAGGAGGCAGTCTTCCAGGGGGCGGGGCCAGCAGGGGAGTAGGGGGGGTACCTCAAAGATGCCAACAGTCTGTTGGGACTGCAAGTACCTGGACTCTGGGGCTCCACCCAGAGTTGTAGGTGGTAGGGACATGGGGACTCCTTCCAGATTCTCTGACCAACTCTGCTGCAGATCACCTTCCCTTCGCTTTTTGTTTCATGACCCAAAATATGTTTATTGTAAAAATAACCCAGTTAGTCCGGGTGTGGTGCATGCACCACTTTGTGCATCTGGCTTTCTGTAGGTACTGGGGAAATCGAACCTGGTTAAGTTTCGCAGGCAAATGCCCTAACTGCTGAGCCGTCTCTCCAGCTCCTATATTTATTATTATTATTATTTCAAGGTAGGGTCTCACTGGAGTCCAGGCTGACCTGGAATTCACTATGTAGTCTCAGGGTGGCCTTGAACTCATGATGATCCTACCTCTGCCTCCCGAGTGCTGGGATTAAAGGCCCTACATTGGCCTGGAACTCTCCATCCTCCTGCCTTAATCTCCAATGCTAGGATTACAATCACAAGTGTGTACCAAAGTCCACATAGTGGGATGGTTTTTTGTGGCTCCTTAGCCTCTTAATCTACAACAGTTAGAGCTCTCAGCTTCCTGGGGTGGAATGGAGGCATTTCTCTGGGGTGACCAATGCTGGTGCTGGCTGGGACCCACTCTATTCCATCAACCCAACCAGGGCCCCGTAGCCCCACAGTTGTACTGAGGTGACCTGTCCTCCACCCTGTAGTACATTAGGTGCCACAGGCCTGCACCACTGACCATGGAGGCTGCTCTGCAAGAGGTGAAGGAAGAGCTTTGAGTGCCAGCTGATGAGGAGCCCGTACTTGCAGGTGACAGTCCATGTGGGGGCAGGGCCTGGTATGTCCCTGGGCAAATCCCAGCTCAGTAACTGACCAAATACCTGGACTCTTCCAGAACTCATTTATACAGTGGATTTCTGTGAGGAATATGACTGGCAGTTGCAAGGACATGCCACAGGCCTGTGCAAGTGGAACCTCAGGCAGAGCTATTGCACCTCACAGCAGGATGGAGGCCACAGGCGAGTCCACTCAACAAACCAGGCTGCCAACATGGGGAACCCCATGTTGGCATCAGGACAGAGTCCAAGCTTGGCACCCCAGCACACCCTCCCCCATCATGTTGCTCCCTTATTCAGCCTGCTCGCACTTCTGACCTAACATTCAGAGGACTCCATCTTTACAAAAGGGCTTTATTTAAGAAGACAAAACAGTAAAATCCACAATAAATTGCTAACAGCATGTTTGTGTTTATCTTGAGTCAGATAACATCTGAACACTCAAGTCACAGCTATGGGAAATTTAGAACAAAAGTGAATGTTTTCTCACGTGGGGTTGAAAATGTATAGAGGACTTTGCATTTTAGTGAAAAGAACGTTTCAAAAGAGTTAGTACAAACAATGGCACTGCACCAAGCTGCCCAGGCCCCAGGGGTGGCCAGTCCACTGCAACTACTGGCAGAGGAGGCACCCCTTCTGGCCACCTTCGTAGGGTGGGCTAGGGGTATGCAAATTAAATGCCAGCTGGCGGGCAGCCGCGCTCGTGCTGGTGTTGGGTTCCCTTAAGTGAAAACCACAAGCAGAGGTGCTGAGTGTGGGGATACTTGAGATACTCTGACCAGAGGTGCCTTAGACCAGTGTCCACAGAACCTTACCCAGGCAATAGCAAACAGCTAACATTGGAGGAAGTGTCAACTAAAATACCTGAACTAAGGAGTCGGCACAGTTCAGAGGTGGCGGGTTTCAAATGACTTAGACTGATGCTCCTTTCAAGCAAAACCAGGTGGAGCTGAAAGGGAACCCCGATGGATTCTGCAACTCAGAAATTTTGCTTGCTTATGTTGTACACAAGATGGCACTGGCCTTGGATTCATCCCTGCACAGCAGCAGTGGCCTGGCCAGAGCGCTCTTGCTGCCACTCAGAGTTGTCCTGGTTCTAAGAGGCTCAGATCTGACCCAGGGATTGGGTAGGAGGATAGGAGGGTAGGAGGCAAACTCATTTCGTAGGGCCCTGGTTTCGCTCTGCAGTGAGGGGACCTGTCGAGGCCACGGAGGTGTCGCACCTTCTGGGCATGCGCAGACCCGAGCCCCTCCCAGGACAGAGCAGCACTCAGTTAGGCCTCCGCATTAGTCTTCTTTCTCTTCCTTTCGCGCCCCAAACGTGGAGACTGTGCGAGAATGGGCTGTTACTATGATCCTCTGTGGCCTGGAAGCTGCCCGCCCGCCCTTCCAGGCAGCTACTTACACTCGTCCCTGGCCTTCATGCGTGCGATGAAGGAGTAGCTCTTGTTCCGGCGATAGTTCTCATAGGGGTCGTCTAGGGCCACGCCCACGCCCTTGTACTGGTCCCACTTGTCACGGACATCCCCACCCTTGATGGGGTCCTGGATGCCCTGCTCTTTCGCTCCCAGGCCACCAGAGCCGCTCCAGCCTGTAGAGGGAAGAATAATCATGGTCACCCATTCAAAGCCTGGCGGGACCCCATCCCTCCAGGGGCCACCGGGGTGGAAAACAAGTACCCATCCTTTTTTAAAAAAATATTTTATTTATTCATTCATTTTTATTTTTCAAGCAGAGGGAGAAAGAAAGATACAGACAGAACCAGGGCCACCACCTTATGGGTCTGGCTTACGTGGGTACTGGAGAATTGAACTGGGGGCCATAGGCACTGGAGGCAAGTGCCTTAACCTCTGAGCCATCTCTCCAGCCCCACTTACCCATCTTCACCAGCATCTGATGGCCTTTGTTCTCTTCTCCCAGCCTTGAGTCGGGGATGGGAGGCGCTGAATTAGAACCCAGGCCCGCTGCAGAACTAGGGTGAAGACAGACATGTTCTTACAGTTCCCAGAACGTTTGTGCCTCGGGTAAATGCTTGCCCTATGGTTTCTGTCAGCACCCTGGAAAGGGTCTCTATGGTGATGCTCACGCCCTCCACCCACGGTGGGTCACAGTGGAGTCTTACGGTGGGGTGGGGCTCCGGGACCTCGAGCGCCGCCTCCTTCCAGGGGAGTAAGATTTGGACCTGGACCGTGATCTGGACCTTGAGCGGCTTCGGGAGGAGCGGGACCGGCTGCGGCTCCTGGAGAGACAGCAGGTGGGTTAGCATGGGTAGTGTGCAGGTGCGGGGTTCCCTGAACAGGTTGGCTGCCTACCTGGATCTGGACCTGGAGGAGGAGCGGGAACGGGAGCGGGAGCGAGACCTGGAGGAGGAGCGCGAGGACTTGGAGGAGCGCGAGGTGGAGCGTGAGGAGGAGCGGCCCCGGCTCTTGGACCTGCTGCGGGACCTGGATGGGCCACTGGGGGCATGGGGAAGAGATGTTAGAGCCTGAGAGGGGAAATCTGGAAGCCCTGCCCACACCAGGCATTAGGTCACCTGTTCCTCTTCTCCTGGCCCTTGCGCCTACGGGCCCTCATCTTGGCTCGGAAGAACTCATAGAGGCCATTCTGCTCCCAGCCTTCACTGCAAGACACAAAGGTGTTCCCTCAAGACAAGCAGTGACCCTTGAATGCACAAGACAGCACTTCCACTACACACTTCTCACACACTGCATCGGTTATCTACATTTCACCAATTAGCTGGGCTGCTAGCCCTTTCCTGTGGCCACTGCAGGGCTATCCCAGGCTGACATTCTCACTGGAGTGACCATGGCACCAGCTAGGCCAGCTGCACTGCATGGTGATTAGCGCATCCTTCCTAAAGCGCCACCTTACTTCTGCCTGTCAGCGGTTCACCAGCTCACCCTGGATAGAGGTGTTCTTAGACTGCCAGGGTACCAGGATGTGGCTGGGTGGCACCAGGCCCTGCATTGTACCCCAGCATCCAAATTGGATGTGGAAAAATATTCAGAGCACCAGTCCCTTACCTGGCCACAGACTGGAAAGTCTCCCTCAAATGAAATAAGTCACCAGGAAGGTGGGCCAGGAAGGGGGGCAGAACCGCTGGTCTTAGACTTGGGGTCCCTCCTGTACCTGTTCCTTGGCCTGTCATGGGAGGGCGGGCTATAGAAGGCCTCCACAGCAGCCAGCAGCCTCTCACTGGGTGGCATGGGGGGTGGGAGGCGGATGTCTTTGGGGTCCAAAGGCTTGTACTCATGGTCTTCCAGCTGCAAGAGAACATGGCTGTTGCCAGCACACCAGCAGAATCCTCCCAGGCCACTCATGGCACAGTAGGGATGGGACATCAGTGAAGCAGCCAGAGCCTTGCCCACTGTGCCCTTTGCTCCCTCCCCCAAAGGACCCAGGCTGTGTTCTTGGGAGGTGTCACCTTCACTAGGGGAGCCATCAGCCCAGCAGGAAGATCAAAGTAGGGCACATTGGGGACCAGGCTGGGATCATCGTGGTTGATGTGAGGAGGGCCTTGCCGTCGCATGTGGGGGGGCTGCCCATTGAAGCCGTGAGGGGGAGGGCCGAAGTCAGGGTGCTGGGGCCCAGCCCAGGGTGGGTGCTCGTTGATCCCTGGGTGAGGCATACGGTGGCCAGGGTGGTGGTGAGGTGGTCCCATCTCTGGCAAGACAAAACACATCTCAGGGTTGCTGGAACACTGCAAGCTGGGAAGCACTGGTCATGGGTCTCACATGATAGCACCTGCAGGAGAGGCAAGGCTAAGACCTAGCTGAGGGACTCAAGTGTCCTTTCAAGAGGCCAGAAGGGCAGCCATCAAACTGCCAAAGAAGCATCACCAACTTACTGTCCCAAGCCCACATTCTGAAGTCCTCTCACCACACAAACACACAAAGCAGGAACCTGTGTTGGGAGCAGGACCCTTCTCACAAGGCTTAATACCAGTGGTTTGGTAGACCCCAACAAAACATGCTTATGGTCCTTACAGTAAGACAGCAAGACTGCAGAGGGAAGTCTGCATAAGAACCAGGGCTGCCGGCCTCGAGCTGAAGGAAGTCCTGTGTCTGTGGCTTTTGTGTGCAGGCCTCACATAAATAGGCAGTCAAACACAGACCCACAAATGAACAGAGACAAGAACCAAAATGGTATTCAAAATGCAGATCAGCAAACTGAAGAATCTTTGAGATCAGAGCCCTTAGCCCTTTGGGTCCACACCTGCAGACAGGCAGCTGGTGCCTGGTTCCTGGCATTTGTGTGGACAGGGCTTGGAGTCACCCTGACAGCTGGACTGGTTCATGGGAGGTCCTCAAGCCTGGGTGGTGAGGATGGCCTCTCCCAGTACCCTGAGAGCCAGGGATGGGATCCTTGATTACCCCACAGCTCTCTGCCTGTCATCCACTGGAAGCATCAGAGGGGCACAGTGGGCCGGTCAGCTGGCGCCTTCTGTCCCCAGAGCAGAGGGGTAGGCCTGGTATGCCCTACTGGACTACCTCCAGTCCTGGTGGCCCCCATGTACCTGCTGGGAAGTCCCCCTGGGGGTAGTCGAAGCGGTGAGGGTAGGGTGGCCGCTCAAAAGGGTGGCGAGGGGGGAAGTCATCCTGCATGAAGCGGGGTGGGAAGCGGTTGAAGTTGTGGGGGTGCGGCGGCTGGTTGAACTGTGGGTGCTGCTGGTGAGGTGGGAAAGGCCCACGGAAGTGGGGCGGCCGCTGCATGCGGAAGGGTGGCTCGCGCTGGGCACCACCCCAGGGTGGTGGCTCATGCTGGTTGTTCCAGGGCCCCTCGAACTGGCCACTCCAGTTGGGGTCAGGCTGGTTGTTCCAGGGTGCGTCGCGTTGGCCATTCCAGCCAGGGTCCCCGCGTTGCTCGCCCCACATGCCTTCATGGCTATTGTTCCAGGGAGGGCAGTGGGGCGGTCCACCCTGGTGATGCGGGTATGGGGGCTGCTCTGGGGGCTGCAAGACAAAGCACAGAAATGACACTGGGCCAAGAACCAAAGTTACAGCCAAACCCAAAGACACACCACATCCCAGCACCTTGTGTAGTGTAAAATGACAAGACCTTCCCCCAATGGGCATGTAATCCCATGGTCAGGGCTGCTTCTGGGCACTGGCACTGTGCCTGTAGGTAGGATCAAATGTCTCCTCCCGCCTCCTCAACAGGAGGGAGCAGGTGTGTGACTAACTCAGGACTGCTGCAGTATCCCTAGGGAAATGTGCCTCTATCACACACCCTCCTTTCCAGACCATCTCTGGAGGTCAGCCCAAGAACTTGCCCTCACATCCTTGTCCCACACCAGGACAACACCTGTCTGTGTCACTTAAAGTGGACATGACCAAATTTGCACAGGCTGGGCAGGTGTGCTGTGCAAGTTTACCACCAGGCTGGTGGGGTGCTCTCTTCCTCTGTCTTCCAACTGCCAATAGCAGGAATGATCCTAAGTGTAGAAGTGACCTTGCAGAAAGGCCCAGCTAACCTTGAGCTCCTTGTTTTTGGGTAAGAGGTTTATAGGCAGAATTTTGATATAAGGCTCAGGACAGAGTGGCTCCTCCTACCTCAGTCCACCAAGGGCTGGAAGTATAAGCATGCTCCAGTTCAAATGGCTCCAACTCCCCCCCCCCTTTTTTTTGGTGGTGTTGGGAATGGAATCCTGGACCTTGCACATGCTTGACAAGCCATCTACTCAAGCCACACCCCAGACCCTAACTTCCAGTTGTGATGGTGGATAGACTCAGACCTAGGAAAGAGCCACAGTGTGTTCACTGAGCCTGCACAGATGAAAAGCCTGTTTCCCCACTTCTAAGATGAGAACTATTTCCCAAGAGGCACCCACAATGGCCCACCCCACAGGCTCATAGTCAACACTTAGAAACACCAATCTGTCACATTAAACCTTTGGACCTGAAGATAAGGACTTAAGGGTCACTACTCATAATATTCAGTCCAGAGCTCATCCCCTTCTCCCTTCTGTGTTCCCTAGGGACTTAGGATGGCAAGAAAGGCCATCTCAGTAGACAGTCGTCTCCACCCCCATCCATATGAAAAGGCGTAGACTGTATCATAATATTCTATCTAACTGCACTTGGAAAGCCAAGTGGGGCATGCGCTTGGTCATACCACACCACGTTATGTGGCTTCTGCCTGGTCTAGAGGTGTCCCACCTGAGGCACCCGATCAGAGTCCTAGAATTTCTCCCCAGGAAATGTCACTAATCTACAAAGTCCTAGAGACATCAGACAGATACTCTACCCCAGCCAAATCCTAGCTCCCCATAGGTTTCAAGAAGTACCTGCTGCTGGCCCCAAGGGGCGACAGGGTGTGGCTGGTCAAACCAGGGGGGCTTGTTTGGTGGGATCTGCTCATGTGGTCCAGGACCCCGGGGGCCACCACCAGCAGGATCCTGGACTCCTCCTGTGGTGTCGTACTCAGAAGAACCAGGCATCTGGATGGGGGGCTTATTGTCATCTAAACACAGGTGAGAGGTAGTTAGAGATGGCCACTTGGCCTGCAGCACCTACATGAGCAAGCCTTGGCTAGGGTGCTTGGCTCATGCTTCCTCACCCCACTGGAAAGCACCACCACCACTCTTCAGGGAAAGGACATAAGACAGGATGGTGTCACAGTGCACAACATACTTCTCTACAGCACACATAGATATTCCAGCTGTCTTAGTTTGCTGAAGTTTTTCAAGGCAGGGTTTCCTTGTAGCCCAGGCTGACCTGGAATTCACTATATAGTCTCAGGGTGGCGTCAAACTCACAGCAATTCTACCTCTCTACCTCCCGAGTGCTAGGTAGGACGGTTACCATGAGTTACCATGAGGCCAGCCTAGGACTACATAGTGAATTACAGGTCAGTCAGGGTAGAGTGAGAACCTACTTCAAAAAAACCATGATTGTTCTTATTTTGTCCTCCGCCCTTGTTTTTGGGGGTGGGGGGCACGGACCCATGGCCCCCTCATGGGCATGCACATAGATATATATGCTTTACCATTGAAATACATATCCAGTCATAATGCATTATTATTTGAGCTGTGTCACTCTGTATTGCCCAGACTGGTCCTAAACTTGTAGACTAAAGTAATTCTATCACCTTGGCCCCCATATAGCAGCTGGTGGCCCCAATCCATTGTTAGATTTTCTAGTGTTAAATGGTCTTTACATTCAGAGACAGAGCCTACTTAATAGCATGCATTTTAGATACAGGCTATGGACCATTTATCATACATGTTTGAGACCAGACGTTTTTCAATTTTTAATTTCTTGCATTTTGAAATATTTACAACTGTCAGTTAAATAGCTTTACTCTGTAAATCTAAAATCTGACTTTTTTTTGGGGGGGGAACAAGGTCTCATTATGTAGCCAAGACTACACTCAAATTTGTGCAGTCCTCCTGCCTCAGCTTTAGCATTGCAATTACAACAAGGACCACTATACTGGGCTGAAATGATTATTTTTTGGCATGTGTATGTAGCATGTATGGTTTGGTATATATTCGTGTGTATACCCATGCATGTGAATGCAGAGGCCAGGAGACTGCCAGGTATCATTCCTCTATTGTTCATATGCATTATTTCCTTGAGGTGGAGTCTCTCTGAACCAGAAGCTACTATATTTGCAAGCCCCAACAATTCTCCAATTTCTGTTCCCCACAGGACTGGGGTTACTGACATGCCCAGCTGTTCACGTGTGCTGGAGAATTGAACTCAGATGGTCTCAGACCTTCATGCTTGTGTGGCAAGCCATCTCCCAACCCCCCAAACTATTCTGATAGTTTTGCTCTGGATCCTCTTACTTCAGTGTCCCTAGTGCTGGGATCACAGGCATATATCACAAACAGTTCATTTTAGAGTACTATTTCCACACTTTAGTTCAGAGGTGATCATGTATGTATGTACATATACACATACAGGGGGTCACATGTATGTGAGATACTGCCTCCCTCTTTCTTTCTTGGGGTACTACAGAGCTGTACCTTAGCAGCCTGGCCCCTGCAGCAGACCATGCCCAGGAGGGGGCGGAAGGAGCCTCATACCTGGTTGGGTAGTGGGTGGGATGGCTGGGGTGGGCGTTGGGGCTGGAGGAGGAGCGGGGGGTGGTGGTGTGGCCTTCACTTCAGCTTCCATTTGTGGCATCTGAATCTGCTGCTGCTGCTGCTGCTGCTGCTGCTGTTGTTGTTGTTGTTGCTGCTGCTGCTGCTGAGCCAGACTGTTGACAAACTCTTCATGCTGCGTCTTGAGGCTCTGGATCTGCTGCTGGAAGGCCAGCTGCACAGGCTGCACCACTGAGGAGTACTCATTGATGAGAGTTGCCTGGCAGAGAGGGGAGCACCTGCCACTCAAGATACCAGTCTGGGGCCAGTCACCTATTCCTACCTTCTCAAATATGAGGCCAAAGCAATCAGCATGACTCTGACAGCCACAAGCTGTGTGAGGTCTAACCAAAGATGTGGTGAGGAGGGCATCACTGTGGGCAGTTTCTAACTTCCTTGTAATGGGTAAAGGTGAGCCATTAGGTGACCGGAGGCAGACATTCTAGAACTTCTTGTGTGGCTTTGAGAAAGCTATGATCCCTGAGTCTCAACTTCCCCTCAGGCATGATGGGACTGGGACAATGGTCTCCGCTGGCTTTGAAGCCTTCAGGGTGATGCACACAGGTGGGGTTGCAGTGCAGGCAGGCAGGCAGGCGACACTCACCTGGTACTGGCCAAGCCCCAGGGCTGGGCTCTGCAGCTGCTGAATGATTGAGTCGTCGAAGTAGCCATTCTTCTCCCAGAGCTGCAGTAGCTGATGCAGAAGGGAGGGGAGAAAGTCAGAACCCACTCTCTGTGGCCTGGCCCAGCCCAGCCCTCTCCAGCGGCTGCACATACCCGGGCGATCTTCTGTTGCTTGTCCTCCTCCACAGCCAGGAAGCTGGTGCAGTAGATGGGCACTACCACCTTCTGCAGCGCGGCCAGCAACTCTCGTGCCTGCTTACGCTGGCTGTGAGGGAGAGACCTTCCGCGCGTCAGGGCCCTGGGGCGGGACCCGGCCACGCACCCGTTACCATGGCAGCTCCAGTCACAGCACCCTCTGCCTTCTTGGGAAATGGGCCCCCAACCCGGCAGGGCAATGGCTGGGCTCCCTGCAAGACTTTTGTGGGTGTGACCCAGCCCAGGGCTGTTCCGAATGTGGAGGCTCTCCCCACCTGCTTTGTGGTCAAATAACACTTCCCTTCCCTCCCAGGTGGCATAAGGAGAGACACAAAGCCTGTCAGCCCCTGGCTGTGTGCAAAGGGTAAAATGGGGCAGTGGTGAGGTCAGGGCCTTGCTATGCGCAAAGGAACTTCAGCATGGACCAACTCTCAAGAGAGTATGTTCAGCCCCTCAGGGCCAGTACAACCCTCCAGGGGCATAAACCACCTGGGGAGTGCTGTCTGTGATTGGCTCTAGGATAGGAGCGAACTTGCCAAGTACATGCAAAGCTCTGGTTTCCACACCTAGCACACACACACACACAAAAAAAAAAAAAAAAAAAAGGGGGGGGGGGTTGTGAAGAGATGGCTCAGCAGTTAAAAGGCACTTGCTTACAAAACTTTCCTAGGTTCAGTTCCACAGTACCCACATAAAGCTAGAGGTACAAAGTGGTGCATGTGTCTGGAGTTGGCTCATTTTCAGTGGTAGGAGGCCCTGGTGTGCCCAATATTTCTCTGTCTCCCCTCATCAAATAAATAAAAGTATAAAAAGAGGAACTGGAGAGATGGCTCAGTAGTTAAGGCACATGCCAGCAAAGCCCAACTACCTGGGTTCAATTCACCAGTACCCATGTCAAACCAGATATTTAAAAGTGGCACATGCACCTGGACTTGGTTTGTAGTGGCTCTCTCCCTCTCCCTGCAAATAAATAAATAGAAAAAGAAAAAAAGCTGGGTGTGCTTTTAATTCCAGCACTCAGGAGGCAGAAGTAGGAGGATGTGAGCTTGAGGCTACCTTGAGACTACACAGTGAATTCCAGGTCAGCCTAGGCTAGAGCTAGACCCTACCTAGAAAAACAAACAACAATGGCTGGAGAGATTGCTCAGCAGTTAACAGTGCTTGCTTGCAAAGCCTGCTGGCCTGGGTTCAATTCCCTAGTACCCAAATAAGGCCATATGCAGAGTGGCATATGTCGAGTTTGTTTACAGTGGCAAGTGGCCCTGGCACACCTATTTTCTCTGTCTTGCTCAAATAAAAAAACAAAAGGGCTGAGGAGATAACTTAGTGGTTAAAGGTGGTTGCTTGTGCAAAGCCTGCCAGCCTGAGTTCAATTCCCCAGCACCCACATAAAGCCAAGTACAGAAAGTATGCACACATCTGGACTCCATTTCCAGTGGCAAGAGGCCTTGGTGTACCCATTCATATTCATTCTCCCTCTTGGGCTGGAGAGATGGCTTAGCAGTTAAGGCACTTGCCTCCAGTGCCTAAGGCCCCAGGTTCAATTCCCCAGGACCCACATAAACCAGACCCATATTCATTCTCCCTCTCTCCACTTAGAAATAAATATTTTTAAAAAAAGGGGGGTGGGGGAACAAATGGCTCAGGAAGGCACCTCCAGTTTCAATATGGTAGCTCTGGGCATGGCAATGGCTCAGGCAGGATGGCCCATACACTGACTCCAGGAAAGATAGGAAGCAGGTGGCCAGCAGCTGGAGGCCAAGGTCACAGAATAGCAAGGGCTGACTGGGTCAGGAAGTCAGGTTGGGAGGATGGTGCAGGCAGAAGCACTGTGTGAGCAGCACTGGACTTTGAAAGTGGATGAAGAAGAACGTCACCAGAGACAGGCCGTCCACACAGATGTTTGGTGCTCAGAAAGATAGGAGTGGAGCTCCAGGAGGGGAAAGAGGGCAGCAGAGGTGCAGGAAGCTGCATTTCCCAGCAGAAGAGAAGTCGGAGGGTGAGACAGGGAGGAGCTGTATGTGTTGGAGACAGGGGGGAAGCAACCCAGCGAGAAAAGCCACCAGGCTCTCCAGTCTGTCTTGCTCTCACAGGAGCCAGGCAAACCTACTGGAGCTTTCCTTCCCAACCAGCAGTCATACTCAGAGGCAGGCAGGGAGGCCAGCCCTACCAGCTGCATCACTAACAGCACAGGTTTCATCTATTAACCTCATCCTGGGGCCTCACATAAGCTAGAGCCACAGAGACATGAGGATTCCAAGGGCCAAGTAAGTGGGCAGAGGGTTAGCAGAGGTGGTACCTCAGAGCCCAAGGAATGCGTCAAGGCAGAGAGAACTCTCCACAGCAGCAGAGGTGGTGAAGAAGTCTTGCTGAGGCACCCAGATGCTGCCCCAGGAGGAGTGGGAGCAATGGGAACAGTGGCCCAGGATGTGTGGAGCACAAGGGGGGGTGGAGCCACATGCTCACCAGTGGTGCAGCACATCATTGATCAGGTAGATGAGGTGTAGTCTTAGCTCGAAGTGCGCCCCGTCGGCTGTGATGCGGTTGCGCAGGTGGCCAGCCATCAGCTCGCAATGTGGTGGAGACTTGGCATTGCTGAACATCCAGTTCTTCCCAGCCTGGAAAAGCCGGCCGGACCGGGGTAAGTGGGTCAGCCCAGGTCAGAGTGGGAACTGACTCTGGAAGGCCATGGCACACCATGGGGCATCCTCCACCCAACCTTGTGCTCACCGAGATGGCATCTTTGGTGCATGTGTCAATAATGGGCTGTAGCAGGTTGTCGAACTCAGTCATATCCAGCTGTGTCTCCTCTAACAGCTTCTGCATCTGTTGTTCCACTGCATGTGCCACAGCCGCTGTAACCTGCTCCTGGCAGGCAGAAAGGAACGGGGATGGCATGAGGGGGCCCTGGCCCAGAGGAGTCCTGATTCAATCAGCATAGGTGTCTGTCCTTACCACATGCCAAGGCTCTGACAGTCCATCACCATGGCAGGCTGAGTGTGCAGACAAAAGCCCAGCACCAAACAAGACACACTGAAAAGATGAAGCCAGGGACCATAATCCCAGTACTCAGAAAGCAGAAGTAAGAGGATTGCTGTGAGTTTGAGGCCAGCCTGGGGCTACAGAGTTCTAGGTCAGCCTGGGCTAGAGTGAAACCCTACCTTGAAAATAAACAAAAAAAGAACTAAATCAAAGCAAAGAAAGGGATCGATAAGTATAAGAGACAGAGCAGCTACCAGGGAAGCCAGTCAGGGCCAGGGGCCATGGGCATGCCTGTGATCCCAGCCCTTGGGAGGCTGAGGCAAGATGATGGAGGGTTGCAGGCCAGCTTGGAGAGACAGTGTCTCAAAACAAAAAAACTCCACAGTGTCAGGTTCTGGCCCATCCAGTTGGGAAGGCCAGAGCTGTGTTGAGGGTAAGAGGCAGATTCCACCTGGGCTGAGACCCCACTGGTAAGACAGGGCTGCTTTCGTACTCACGGTGATCCTCCTCGCTCTGCCTTAGTGCTGGGACTAAAGGTGTGTGTCACCACGCCCAGCTTCCTTTTTTCCTGACAGCTCATCCTTAAGGGATTTGGCAAAAGTACCAGGCTGACAGATGGGTCAGCAAGGTCCCTTCCTTACTGTGCCTATGTGGACCCAGCCACCAGTCAGCTACATCTATAGTACCAGAGGCCAACTGGCAACATGTGTCTACAACCTCCACTGGGGATGCATGGCCCATGGTCCCCAGGGCCACAGGTGTCTGAAGAGCACTTCACTGGCATTGAGAAACAGCCACAGAGGTGGGACCAGGGAAACAGCAGCTGAGGGCACAAGCCCTGGCTGATGATCTGGTCCTCATGACAGCTGCCTGGCCTGGTCCAATGGTCCCTGGAGAGGCATACCTGGCGCAGGGCCAGCAGGTGCTGCTCCTGCTGCTGCAGGTTCCATTGGCTCTGCTGGATGAGCTCGTCCACAGATGGGGCACCCTGGGCTGGTGGGATGGGTGCCCCAGGGGCCAGTGGGGGCAGGGCTGCGGCTGGCTCCAGCTCCGGGGCTTGCTGCTTGCAGATGACTAGCAGGAGAGGAGACAGAGCCTTTAAGAATGTGGCAGGCTCAGGTGTCCCCTTGGCCAGCTGACTGACTTGGCATCATGGAGGGCCCAGTGCAGCTAAATCAGGTATGCCATAGCACCCTCCCTGCCTCCGGGTCCAGCCCTCAACCCAGCATTCATATCACCAGACAGCCCAGGCCTTTTCTGGACTCCCACTGTAGTGCTTAACCTCTGCGTTACTCCCTCGCCAATGGCATCTAGTCCTCATCCAATGTCCCCAAAGCACAGGCTGAGGCTAAATCCACCCACCTTCTCTAGGCCTGCTGATCCCCAGGCATACCACTGCTGGAGATGTGACTCCTCTCCCAAGGGTTTCTTTGACCTGTGCTACTGTCCTTTGGTCTCTCCCTTCACTTTCAAGACATCTCTGGCTCTGAAAGGGCAGGCAGGCACACCCCTGACACCTGTCCCATCTCCCTTTGGTGCCTCTTCAAATCTGTAGCCCTTGGGTAAGGGGACCTTCTGAATCCAGAATTCCTCCTGTTTGAGCCATCAGAAATACTCCCACTCTGCTCTGGCAGATGAGATTGTAACCCCAGGTGAAGCCTACCAGTGGACAAAGCCAAAGAAGGAGGTGAAATGAAAGGTTTATAGCCAGCATCTGGTTGTTGCTGCTTACCTCTCAGGCCCCAGTAGCACCCCACAGGACAGGCCCCGCTGGAGCATCGGATCCCATTTTGGTTCATCTCTCAGTCTCTCTACTTCTGATGGAGCCAGTGCAAGTTGGCATTCCAGCTCACTGATCATGTGGCCAGGTTTTTCCAGTCTGCTGAAACTTACTGTACTTCACACCCCACACTCCTAACTCCAGATGCCCACAATGCATCCTGGCCTATTTCTGAGACTGGCACAGCAATCTACCTGGATGAGTGACATGCCTTCTAGTTCATCAACCACATGGGACCATCAGCCAGCCAGCCACTCAACCATACACCTTGATGTCACTGTTCACAGCTCTACCCTCACCTGCACCATCCCTGGAATGCACCCCACCCTTCCAGGTCCTTCCCCCTATATATGGTGGGCAGTACTCCTGCCTACCTAGCATGTGGAGAAAGCTTTGGGAATGACAAGTGAGTGTTTGGGCGCTTTCAGAATGCAACACTTTTATTGTACCTTACAAACATACAGGCCCACAGAAATTCATTTATTTTCATGTGTGTACGTGAGCACATGCTAAGGCCTCTTGTCACTTTTTTCATCAGGCTTACATGGGTGGCATAGGAATTGAACCTGGGCCACAGATTTTAGAAGCAAGTGCCTTTAACCTCTGAGCCACATTCCCATCCCCTCCATAGAAATTTTAAACAACAAAACCAAACACGGGTTCTTCACTGTGGAGCTTGCCAAATATCATTCTAGAACAATCCTGGGGCTTCGTGCTGGGGTGACCTACAGCTCTTCTCTTCCCAAGCGGATCTCTTACTCTGCACTCTCCCTTTCGGCCAAGCCCAAGTCCCTTCCCCAGCACTCTCAGAGCCCCTCACTCATCAGCCTGGCTTAGAAAGCTGTCTCCTATTTTCACCTGGCCAACTCTGCCATGCACTAGATTCCAGTTGAGATGTTATCACCTCCCAACCCATCTGCCCCTGCCACAGGCCTCTCCTTTCCACAAATCTACATGGCCTCAATGTGTGACCCTCCAGTAGGCTCAGGCTTCCTCTGCTCAGTCATTTACACTAAGGCACTAAGACCAAACCCCACTACCCCCACTATTCTGCCCCTCATCCATCCCAAAGACTTCTACTAAAGGTAGTCTTCACCTGCCCCACACCATCTCCAACACACCCGTGTAACTCACTCCTAACATCAGTCACCATGCAACTGTCCCCTCATCCTGCGGGAGCCTCCCTGCTACCTTCAGCTTGTATATGAACACAAGCACGCATCATGCTGGAAACGAGTTCAAACCCTCTATGGCTTCCCACTGCCATAAGGAATAGCTATGACCTTGATGTACCAGGACAGATAAATAACCACTCTAGGAACACATAGACACACGCAACAGTCTGCTGGTGATTCAAGACTTCCCCCAACTTAAATGCCGATCAGAACCCTGGGATAGAGAGAGAAACCCCTTCACCCTCCTTCAACATTCAACACTACAGATCAAAGCTGTCCTCATGTCCTGTGCTCCAGCCCTGCTGAGGCCTATGTACGCCTTCTCCACAAACCTCCTTGCGCTTTATGGAGTCTTTTTTTTTTTTTTTAAGGTAGGGTCTCACTCTAGCCCAAGCTGACCTGGAATTCACTATGTAGTCTCAGGTGGCCTTGAATTCATGGTGATCCTCCTACCTCTGCCTCCCAAGTGCTGGGATTAAAGGCGTGCACCACCACGCCTGTTTATGGGGTCTTTCTAAGCTTTCTTTCAAGCACCTACAACACACTGTTAGGGTACAACTGAGAACTGAGACCCTTCAAGGTCTGCTCAACCTCAGAGGGCTCTGGCTCTATCACTTTACCCACTGATACCACAAGTGCCTACTGACTCATGCAGCAGCTGATTTAGAGGCTGGAACCTGTCACTGAACACGAAGGATGTGGGTCCTACCCTTGGGACCCTTGCAATCTGCTCACCCGTCATCCATTATTCAAAGGCCAGCTGGAAGTGTGGTGGTTTTCGTTTATAATCTCAGCACTAGGGAGGTTGAGGCAGGAGGATTACTGTAAATTGGAGAACAGCTTGAGCTATATAATTTTAGGCTAGCTTGGGCTACACTGTGAGACCCTGTCTCAAAACATAATAAACAACCTAATGCCCAACTGAGTCAATGGCAAGAAACGTGTAGCAAAATCCACAAAAACCCGACAGGACAATGCTTTTTAATCTGTGCATCTGAAACACACAGAAACTTTGCTGGAGTCACAGGGAACACAGAGCGGGGGACCTGGACAGCTCCTGCCCCAGGTATGGTTCTCCTCCGCTTTCAGCCTTGAGCGCACTGAAAGAGTTCTAGTGAGGATCCCGGGAGGTGGATCGATAACCTCATCCTCCATGACACACGGACCCGGCAGCCGGTAGTGGTGCCGGGCCCTGGGGATAGAAGGACTTTCGGTCGACCCAGCTGTCCCTCTTTACAGAAATATAAAACGACGACGCGACCCGAAATGAAGCGGGCAATGCATGCCAGAGCTCGGCGGGGGCCTTACGCTGCTGCTGCTCCAGCGCCAGCTTGCATTTGTAGTAACTGTAGAACTCGCCTCCGAACAGAAACGAGAATTTCGGGTTGTCCTTCTGCTTCTCCATCGTCATCTTCTCGAACTCGGGCCCGTTGCGGGCCACGAACTGAGCGAGCTTGTCGATGACATTTCGAAGCTCCTGATCTGCAGGACAGAGAAAGGGCCACGCGGGGCGTCAGCGAGGACCGCTCAAACCCGGGAGGCCTGGGGCTCGGCCGCCCGTTCGCCAAGCGCAAAGGGGAGCATCCCCAGGGGAGGGTCCCGCGAGGCGGTTCTGCTACGGGTCCCGATAGGGGCCACGCGCTCGCCGAGAATGCGGGGACCCGCGGGAGAGGCCGTGGACAGAGCGGCCGGGCCGCGCCCCGCCCCCTCTCCCAGGCCCCGCCGCTCTGAGCGGCGCAGCGGGCCGACGGGGACTCCCGGGGAGAAGCCGAGGGCCCGGGCTCCGAGCGGGGCCTCACCGTCAGGCGGCAGCGGCATCTCCATTGCTGCGGCCGCGGGGAACGTCCGTCCTCCGACGCCTCACGATCGCCCACCAGCGCCGTCCGCGGAACCCGGCCGGAAGTGGCGCGAAGGAGCCGTTTGCGACGGCCTCGAGGGCCGCCACTTACGGCAGTCGCTGGGAAACCGCGGAAGTGAGGACCAGAGGAAGGCGGGAAGCCGGCGCGGGGAGGAGCTAGCGGCGCGTGAGGCGGGCGGACGCCGTGCAGTGCTGCGCTGCGGAGCCGCCTTGGCTCGCCTCCTGCTTCTTTCCCCTCGCGCTGGAGTCTGGGGGTTTCGGCCTGGGTTAGGGGCTCCCGGCGAGCATCCTCCCCTACCCGAGGCAGGAGCGGGGAACAGGAGCCGGGCTTGGCGGAGATTGAAGCTGAGCGTCCCCAGCCCCGAACCTTGTGTTGGCCTCTCGCTTTGGTAAGAATTCTAACGTCGGGGCCCCTTTCTCCAAGTCGGCCTCCAGCAAAGACGGTGCAGCGTCACCCCGAAAGATGGATGCTTCTACAGAGATGATGCTGGCTCATGCCTAGTTGTAGGGAAAGGCAGAAGCAAAGATGGGCAGAGCAACGTGGACGGTGACAATCCCCTCTATTGTTTCATTTAGTTTATGTTTGACTTTGGAAAAAATCCTCCTTTTTATTTATTCGCAAGCAGATAGACACACAGAATAGGCGCGCCAGGGCCTCCAGCCACTGCAAAGATGCGGGTCGTTAGGTTGGTTTTGCAGGCGAGCGCCTTGAACCGTTGAGCCATCTCCAGCCCCAGTGTTTGGCTTTTTGAGATAGGGTCTCATGGCACCCACTGGCCTCGAATTCCTGATCTTCTACCTCCACCTCCTAAGTGCTGGGATGAAAGTGTGTGCCCTCACGGCTGGTTTCTAAATTTTCGTTTCTTTTTTAGACAGTCTTGCAATGTAGCCTTGACAAACTTGGTATTCTGTTGTCCAGGCTAGCCAGAACTCCTGTCTCAGCCAACTGTGTGCTAGGATTACAAGCCATATGCCATGACATCTGGTTTAGATGTCCTCTTCAGTGTGATCCTGTTGAGTTAAATTGCAGTTAGCAGTGAGTTCGTTCTAGTGATTGGGAGTAGACAGGACTTAGGGAATGTAGAAAGCAAAGGAAAAATATTCATTAACAGGCATTTCTGGGCAGCTGCTCAGTGACTAAAGTTAGAAATAAAACAGTGATGGGCTGGAGAGATGACTCAGCAGTTAAAGGCACTTGCTTACAAAGCCTGATGGGCCAGGGTTTGATTCCTCAGTTCCCATGTTAAGCCAGATGCCCAGAAAAAAATGTGGTAAGAATATGCACTTGGTTATTCTTAGCCAGCCAGGACCTACACACTGGTTTTTTTTTTAAACTTTTTCCTTTTCTTTTCTTTTTTTTTTTTTTTTAGGTAGGGTCTCGCTCTAGCTCACGCTGACCTGGAATTCACTGTGTAGTCTCAGTATATCCTCAGGCTTACAGTGATCCTCCTACCTCTACTAGGATTAAGGTACCACATCCAGCTTATACCCTGGTTTTTAAGCTCTGCATGCACCCTTATTGGGTGCAAATATCTCCAAAAGGACCTTCTGCAAGCGGTGCTTATACTCCTCCCTTAAACTAATTTGTGTCAGATATTTTGTCCCAGCAATGAGAAAGGTAACTAATACAGGGCCTCTCTTACTGGTATTGCTAAATGGGACACAGAGGACAAAGGGTGTTTGAGAAATGGGTCTGAAACCCGGCAAACCCTGTAGGCTGAAGAATCCATTTTGTAAAGCTGACTCCACTTTTGCTAGAGTGACCAAATATGGGAAAATATCCTCCCATAACTCACTCCCCCTCCCCTTCTGAAGAAGGCCTTGGTCATAAATTCCAGGAAATGATCAAAACTCCATATAAGGTAACTTGTGGCTATTCCTGGAATGTGGGCTGACCCTGGAATGGAATGTAAGATGCAAATTTCAGGATCCAATTAGGTAACCAATCAGGAGTGTACAGATCAAGACAAAGAACCAATGAAAATGCAGTCCTGTGGTCTGAGCTGTATTATAATTTTGTGGTTTTTGTCTATATATACCCTAAGCTTTTGTTCCTCAGGGCTCTCTGGCACTCATTGGTCCGGGGAGCCCGTCTGCACAGCCGAAGAATAAAAATCCTCTTGCTATTGCATCTGCTGGTGTGGTTGTTTGAGTCCTGGGGTACGCTCTCTCGAGAAAGGCCTTGGGGGTCTTTCAGGCGTTTCCCCTATCTCCACCCTTGGCCCTAAAACTCCCTCCCTAAGCAAGCCACATGAATCCAGGTTCGCACCCCCACTGTGTCTGGAAGGTGACAGTTCCTCTGCCCCCACCATCTGATATGTGCCTAAGCTCACTGCATGTAAAGCAGGTATTCACAGGTCTCTGGTTACTACCAATCTCCTTTGCCCATTTCTTCCCCTCCCTCCTCCTTTACCTCTAACCAATGGTGTTCCTACAATAAACAGGAATATTTCCACCTGATTCCCCAGGTCACTGCCCGTTACTACGCTGTAACACACGGGGAACTGTGTTTGCCCAAGGGGACCGTGTCCCCATGAGCTGAACACACAGGAAGCCTTGCTTCTAAGAGCTGTAACACTCCTGTGGGTTCTTGGGCCCACTGGCACGCCACTGCTGCTGCCCCTGCAGAAGCACCTGTTGGCAACTCCAGGCTGGCACCAGCCAGTCCTGCCACCTGGACCAGAAGAAGCGCAGGGCGAACCATTAGGCCTGGCCAGGCCCTGCTTCCCCGGGCCCGCTCCAGCCCGGCATGAGTGGCCAGGGAGCCCCACACAGACTTCAGCCCCCTTCATAGAAACACCACTCTCTGAGGCTAGTGACTTTCATCCCACATGATGTTACATACTACTGGGGTCACGGAATATAATTCAGGGTTAGATTCCAGGGCACTTATCATTACCATTACCAAAGGTATATACCAGAAACCCTTCACTAAACAGGAAGACCTTAAGGAACCAATGCCAGCACAGCCAGAGCGACACACCCTCAGGAAAGGACACTGCATTGTGAAGGGATGTCCTCTTTGTAGACAGGCAAGAGAAAGAGGCCTTGGGGGATTCCTTGTACTCTGTTTTTCTTCTTCCTTACAGTTCCTGCCTAGTCACTCTCCAAGAATGGGCAATCAACTGTGCATTCCCTGGGAGTCACCATTGAGGATTTTGACCCACTAACCTAGAAGAAATACTCTATGGCTACAACATACCTTGAGTGGTGGAATTTTGTGGCATATTAAATGAAATTATGGAGGTGAACTCCAGTTTACTGTTAGGTTTGTAGGTGATGAGGTTCTCTCTCTCCAGATCAATAAAGCTCTAAGAGAAAAAAATCCATGGGCTGGCAGTATAGCTCAGTTGGTGGAATGCTTGCCTAGCATGCACAGAGGCCTGGGTCCCATTCCCAGCACCACACATAAACTGGGCATGATGGCACACACCTGTTATCCCAGCAAGCAGGAGTTAGAGAGGCAGAGGGATCAGAAGTTCAAGGCCATCTTCAGCTACATAGGGTGTTTAGTTTTAATTTTTTTGTTTGTTTTGAGGCAGGGTCTGTCTCATTCTAGGGCAGGCTAGCCTGAAACTCACTCACTGTATAGCACAGGCTGGGCTTAAACTCTACCTCAGCTTTCTGAGCATTGGGATTATAGGAGTGAGTCACAATGCCAGGACTACATAGGAAGTTTGAGACCAGCTGAGCTATAGGAGACTTTGTCTCAAAAAAAAAAAAAAAAAAAAAAAAAAAAAGAAAAAGGAAAGAGAGAAGCCCAAATTACACCAGGAATAAGTATTTGGTAATGCCTGATTTTGCAGCCGATGCAGGTGAAACTTTGTATTGCTATGCGAAGGGGAGTGTGTGCACACAGCAGAGTGAACATGGGTGATAAAACCCAGCTCTAGCTTGTTTTTCCAGTAAAATCTACTCACTTTTTAATTTGTATTTATTTATTTGAGAGACAGAATGGGCACACCAGGGCCTCTTGCCACTGCAAACAAACTCAAGATGCACGTTATCACTTTGTGTGCCTGGCTTTTCATGTACTGGGGAAATGAACCCTGGGCCAGCAGGCTTTGCAATCAAGTGCCTTTAACAGCTCAGCCATCTCCCTAGCCCTCACTTTTTCTTTTCTTTTTTTTTTTTAAAAATATTTTATTTATTTATTTGAGAGAGAGAGAAAGAGGAGAGAGGGAGAGAGAGAGGCAGGCACAGAGAGAGAACGGGCACACCAGGGCCTCCAGACAGCCTCTTGTGCATCTGGCTTTATATGGGCACTGGGGAATTGAACTCTGGTCCTTCTGCATTGCAGGCAAATGCCGTAACCGCTAAGCCATCTCTTCAGCCCTCTTTTCTTAAAAAATATTTTATTTATTCATTTTCAAGCATAGATAGGGAGAGAGAGAGAGTAGAGAGAGCACCAGGGCCACCACCTTGTGGTTCTGGCTTATGTGGGTCCTGGGGAATTGAACCCGGGCCTTAGGCATTGGAGGCAAGTGCCTTAACCGCTGAGCCATCTCTCCAGCCCTTTCTCTTTTTTTTAGACAGAATCTCATATACCTTCCTGAGTGCTGGAATGACCGGCATGTGCCACCACACTGTTTATGCTAGGCTGGGGATTGAACCCAGGGCTTCGTGCATGCTAGGCAAGCATTCTACCAGCCCCAGTCTCCCTTTCTTGCTCAGGACTGGCACCACAGTCCTCTCTCAACGATTGGCTTCCTCCTCTTCTCTCCAGGAGGCTGTAGCAGGAGACGAAAGTCAGAGAGCTGGGCATAGTGGTGCAAGCCTTTAATCCCAGCACCCTGCCTCGAACCCTCCCCCCCTAAACATTCTAAGAGAGTCCTTGCTCCCCCCTTTTTTCCCCTCCTTCCTTCCCTTCCTCCCTCTCTTTTGTTTTGTTTTTCAAGGTAGGGTCTCACTCTACCTAAGGTATGCAGTCTCAGGGTGGCCTTGAACTCATGTGGATCCTCCTACCTCTGCCACCTGAGTGCTGGGATTAAAGGTGTCTACCACCTCTTTCTTTTTAAGGAAGTAAAGGGTTTATTTTCAGTTTAGAGTTTCAAGGGGAAGTCCAACAGGAGAGCATGGCAGGCCTTACGCAAGAAGTTGATATCACATCCTTCAGGAGACAGAAAGTAGAAAGAGGAAGAAAGAGGTGAGACCAGGGTTATAAAAGCTCAAGGCCTGCACCCAATGACATACCACCTCCAGGAAGGCACCAACTCCTAAAGTGTCCCAACATTCCGAAACAGTGCCACCAGCTGAGGACTAAGTACACAAGCACATGAGACTACCAGAGTAAGTACCATTTTCTTTTTTGGTTTTTCGGAGTTGAGGTTTTGCTTTAGCCCAGACTTACCTGGAACTTACTCTGTAAGTCCCATGCTGGCCTGGAACTCACAGCAATCCTACCTCTGCCTCCCAAGCAACACCATGCCCAGTTTTTTGTTTTTTTTAAAGCAAGATTATTGTTTAGGATAAGTCTATAATTTACATGCTGGTGATATTTCATATTATACAATTTTTTTCCAAGGTAGGGTCTTGCTTTAGCTCAGGCTCACCTGGAATTCACTTATGTAGTCTTGGGGTAACCTCAAACACAGTTATCCTACCTCTGCCTCCCGAGTGCCAAGTACAGGGATTAAAGGTGTGCACCACCATGCCTGGCTTTAAATATTTTTTTTAAATTTTTAAATTCATTTTCAAGCAGAGATACAGAGAGAGAGAGAGAGAGAGAGAGAGAGAGAGAGAGAGAGAGAGAGATCACACCAGAGCCACCACCTTGTGGGTCTGGCTTATGTGGGTCCTGGGGAATTGAACCCGGGGCCTTAGGCACTGGAGGTAAGTACCTTAACTGCTGAGCCAGCTCTCCAGCCCCTCAAATATTTTTTTTAAATATTTTATTTATTCATTTTCAAGCAGAGAGAGAGAGAGAGAGAGAGAGAGAGAGAGAGAGAGAGAGAGAGAGAGCGAGCACCAGGGCCACCACCCTGTGGGTCTGGCTTATGTGGGACCTGGGGAATTGAACCTGGAGCCTTAGGCACTGGAGGCAAGTGCCTTACCCGCTGAGCCATCTCTCCAGCCCCAGCCCCTCAAATATTTTAAAAGGCTAAAATCTACTTTTCAGAAGAAAGCAATAAAGAGCTTGAGTTTATTACAGAGATATTCTTCGAAGGTCCTAGAAGCTATAGGATTTTTTTGTGTTTTGCATGTGTGTTTATATGAAGGGGAGGGCGCACATGTGTGCACATGCATATGGAGGATAGAGGTAAACATCAGCAGTCTTCAGTTGCTCACAACTGCTTTGAGATGTGTCTGTCTCTGACTGGTTAGCAAGCAAGTCCCAGGGGAGCCTCCTGTCTCCACTGCCCTAGAGTTGGCATCACAGGTGCACACCACCATGCCTAGCTTTTATGTGGGTGCAGGGGCGCTAACTCAGGTCTCATTCTTGTACCGTAAGGGCTTTACCCACTGAGCTATCTATCTCCATATTCCATAGCACATAAAACTTTTATAAGTAAAACAAAATGTTCAGCTGAGATGAGGCTACTTCCACTCCTGCTCTGGCTTGAATGTGCCCCCCAAATTATGATGTTTT
>PVHP010024010.1:0-26809 GCA_004024765.1 Zapus hudsonius
CACACACACACATGAATATACCACACCACACACACACATACTCTATACACACATATCAAAAATGCCATGTGAGTAAATGCAAATGTTAATTTGCCAGATTCAATTATTCCACGCTATGCATAATCCTCAAAATATCATGCTATGCAGAGTAAATACCTAGAATTTTATCAGTCAGTGTTTTATATGTGTTGTATATGTGCCATGGCTTACATGTGGAGGTCAACCTCAAGTATTAGTCCTTACCTTCCACCTTGTTTGAGGCAGGGTCTCTCATTATTCAGCACTATACTATGTATGCCAGGCTAGCTGGCTTGTGAGCTTCCAGAGAATTCTCCTGCCTCCACTTCCCTTCTTGCTGGAGTTATGCTGGGATTACAGATGCCCACTATAGTGTCCAGCTTTACAATAGCCCTGGGCATCTGAACTCAGGTACTCATACACACTTTCTCCACTGAGCCATCTCTGCAGTCCTCTGACAATGTTTCAAGAAGAATTAAATTGTAGAATATACAATTGCTTACAATGCAATAGTATACAATAGCAAAAACAGACACACAATAGCTTCATAAATAATTGCATGAATTTCAAAACATAATCATAAGCAAAGCAGCAAGGCATACATATATATATATATGTTATATATGCTATGTGATTCCATTTGTAAAAAAGAAAAAACAGTTAAAATGTTTTGTTGCTTAGAGGCAAAAACACAGAAAGCAAATCCTTTCTTTAAAAAAAAAGGCAAGAGAAAGCCAGGCCTGGTGTTGCACGCCTTTAATCCCAGCACTCAGGAGGCAGAGACAGGAAAATTGCTGTGAGTTCAAGGCCACCCTAAGACTAATTCCAGGTCAGCCTGGGCTAGAGCAAGACCCTACCTCGAAAGACCACACACACAAAAA
Organism: Zapus hudsonius; assembly: GCA_004024765.1. Taxonomy (NCBI): domain Eukaryota; kingdom Metazoa; phylum Chordata; class Mammalia; order Rodentia; family Dipodidae; genus Zapus; species Zapus hudsonius. The sequence goes on from PVHP010024010.1 coordinate 900, forward strand.
AAAAGCAAGAGAATGACTACAAAATGTGGGATCATGATTATCACAGGGCAGACAAGGGGACACTCACAGGTGCCTAGCTATGATGATACAATATTTCATTTCCTAGGATATGTGGTAAGGGCTAATGTTTGTTTTACTAGCTTTCTTTAAATTATACATGCACTTTTCTTTGTTGTTATTTGTATTTGTTTTGTTTTTTTCAGAGACAGAGTCTTGCTATGCAGCCCTGGCTACCTTCAAACTCACAGTAATACTAAAGCCACTGTCTCCTAAATTCCAGAATTGCAGGTATGAGCTGCCACACAAGGTCTGAATATGTACTCTAACATATATTTATATGTACATTTCTCATTTTGAAAGGCAAAATAAAAGCTAAAATCAAGTGCTATGTTTAAAAGGAACTACCTGGTATGGCTTGAGTTTCAAGATGGCTGATGACCTGGCTGTCCATCCAGAGTCCCTAATGAAATAAACGCATCAAATACCATGATGAAGGATTCTGTAACACTGAAAGGAGGATTCTGGAAGAGAATTTTAACTGGATAAGAATTTTCAATGAATTTCTGGAAATCAGAATAGGGGACAGAAATGTGCTGACAGGTTGAAGATGGAGGAGAATGCTGTACAAGGCCACTGTGGAAGCAACTTGCTAACAGAACTCTTGGAAGCTCCGTACCCAGCAACAGGTATCTCAAAGAGGGGAGAGGGATATGGGACAGGAAACAGGAGGAGAATGTGGTGAGAGTGTTAACATTCCCACTGCCCTCCTCTCTCCCACTAACAAAGTCCACAGGCAACAGACAAAAATGGCAGAATTCATCTCTAAAGAAAGTGAGCCCACTGTCCAGCAAGAAGTGACAGAAGGGTTTTGAAGGTCTCGGGTGCAAATTGTGGTACTCAGTGTTAAACCCTTCACCACTGGGGCATTTCAAGGAAAAAGCAAAACTGGCCAGCAAATGTTCAGTACTGCACCACAACACACACACACACACACACACACACACACACACACACACACACACAGTACTCCACTCAGGGGACAGGTGCAGCTAGAAGTGGGAAAAAAGAAAGAAAAAGAAAGGAAAGGAGTAGAAAAACTTTGCATGATGATCTTTTTGAAAGAGTGGAGCATGCTCTCTCTGAGGCTTCATTCTTAATTATGAACAGGCAACCAGGAAAATCAGTAACACGGAGGAAGAAAATGAACCTTTACAAGAAAGAGTTAACCCAGAAAATACAAGAGTACTTTAAAAAGAAATAACCATAATGCAGCTCAGGAGATTCAAGATACTGCAACCATTAAATGAGAATAAGATAGAACAAAAATAGAATGATCACAGAGAACAATAAAATATGATTGCAAAAATAAAATTCAATAAAAGTACTATACAATAATAGTAAAGAAAGCTCTAAAAATGTGTAGCAAAAAGATAAAAATAGAATGTATGAAAGAACAGATTAAAAACAAAGAGCCAACACAGGAGGCATAATATCCAGCTGAAAGCTACCCAGTTTCTCCATGTAAATCCTTCCCTCTCCCAGCCCCAAAGACCACTGACCTAGGGAACAGACCCACAAGCTCAATTAAGGCAAGGTGTCTCTTTTGAGAATTCTACTTATAAAAAATGCAGGTTCTTGTAATTAAGTGCCTAAAACCAAAAGATCATGTGGGTGCCATCAGGTATAAATATGTGAGAAAAGAGGGAATAGAGGGGGAGAAAGGAGGCCGACCACGGTTCCTGACTGTCAAGCCTATGTCATGTTCCTAATAGAATATTAGAATCACTGAGACTGGCGACTGAATCCTACAGGCTTTATAAGGCTTTGGAGTAGTTTTGCATGGAATAGGCCTCTGTTCTTTACAGCCAATAAACTGACTACCAGAGCAGGTATCTACTGTCTGGATGTGCATAGTAACTGACCACCTCATGTCTGTCTGCTGCAACATGGAAAAGACCCTACAGCTCCCCAACAAAGAGCTGTGTCGAACTCTATCTCAGCCCCCACTGCCTGTCACTCTGACAACGTTCTGTACCAATGTGAGTTGTGTGATTCTGTTGAACATTATTAATATTATACATGATCAAACATTCCTAATAATTAACATGTCAAAATCCAACAGTAAACATACAGTGAATTCCATGAAACGCTCAATGAAAACTCAAAGTTGTAGAATAATTAGGAAAAAGAAAATGTTAACTTGCCATACAATAGGGAACAGGAGAACAAACTGTTCAAGGTTTGGAAAGAAAATGAGCAAATTAGTACCCTTTGTATCCTCACTGAGTTCTTTAATCAGCATGAAAAATTAGAAAGTCATGTAAAATTTCTCTTTTGATGACCTGTATAAAGCTGATTTACTTAGAAAGAACATGAGATGCCACTGTCTAGATTAATCTGCAATGAACAAAAAAAAAAAAAAAAAAAGACTCTACGACACTCAAGCAATGGAAGTAATCTTTTGCATACAGGGAAAATAATCTTTTGCATACAGGAAAGTCATCTCCTGACTGAATAACCACAGTTAAGCCACAGAATGAGAACCTTGATGCCAGTATCTAAAGACCCTGAATAGTAATTTGAGCAGGTGAAGACAGAGAGGATATATGCTCCTGGAATTAGCGACCTCCAAGACCCTTAGTCTTTCTCATCTCATGCAGCAGTAAATTTCTTTAAATATGAGTATGATACACATATATATGACCAATTGAATTGCCAGTTTTCTATTTTTTCCAAGCAAGGATAATGCACTTAGAGCCATGCTATTACTAGATTAATATGATATGACTATATTAATGATAACCATCATACAATTTTTACAAGGACATTGTAATAGCCCCCAAAGGCAGGGAGGACTTGATCTCAGAATTTTCTAAGCCCTTTGAAATTTTATCACCAGCTACTAAAGGCCTGTACATCGGGCCACTTGTATGACCTAGGTTAGCAGGTTTTACTTCAGACATGATTTATGATTCATTTACTAATCCCCACCTCCATCATTTTTATCCCTCAAAAGATAATCATAAGAAAGCAATAAATATGCAAATGAATCATTTAAGAAAAGAACAGTGTTTGGGAGCCCACAGACAAGATATGACAGCTTCAGGCAAGTGAGGGCTGGAACACTTCCCTAGTTAAAAAGAATGGGCCTGAACAGGTGATGGAGGAAAACAGCTCCTTAAAACAGAAAGACTAGGGGCTGGAGAGATGGCTCAGTGGTTAAGGCACTTGCCTCTGGTGCCTAAGGCCCCGGGTTCAATTCCCCAGGATCCACATATGTAAGACCCACAGGTGGTGGTGGCCCTGGTGTTCTCTCTCTCTCTCTCTCTCTCTCTCTCTCTCTCTCTCTCTCTCTCTCTCTCTCTCTGTATTTCTCTGCTTGAAAATGAATAAATAAAATATTTTTTAAAAAAACAGAAAGACTGAAGAACAGAAACAGGACCTTTTAGGAGATCTAAGGAAGAGGCCTCCTCCGTGGGTACAGGAATGACAAGGGAAGCTAGTGTGAAACAGAAAAGGAAAGATCTGGTAGTCCCACAGAACCCTAGCTGCAGAACTCGGACTTCAGAAGCAACAAGGAGCTTCCAATGGAGTTAACAGATACAGAAAACATGTCAGAATAACCCAGCAGAGGCCAGAAAGATGGCTAAGCAGTTAAGGCGCTTGCCTGCAAAGCCTAAGGACCCACATAAAGCCAGATTAAAAAAGTGGCACATGCATCTGGAGTTCATTTGCAATGGCTAGAGGACCTAGCATGCCCATATTCTCATTGATATTCATATTCTCTCTCTCTCTCTCTCTCTCTCTCACACACACACACACACACACACACACATTGAAAATAAATGAATAAATAATTTTAAAATAACCCAGCAGAAGCTGTAATATTAGTAGAAAACTATGCTAATTTGAAGTAAATTCCTGAACAGTTAGCCAGTTGCCTCAGTTGTGGCTCTTAAGGTTGTCTGAGAAGATTCAACCCACCTACCTTGCAGAAGAAAGTAGTTATGTCTCTACACCCAGAATCCTGGAACTGTCTAAATCCCCTTGACAATCACCTAATTTGCTGTCTCTGGTTCAAATGCCTACTGTGTCAGGCATTTGAACCAGATGAACAAAGATCTCTGCCCTTATGAAACTTACGATCAATCAGGGAAATCTGTTATATATCTTATAAAACTGTCTTTTAAAAAATATATAAGATCAAGTCAGGCGTGGTGGCAGATGCCTTTAATCCCAGCACTCAGGAAGCAGAGATAGGAGGATTGCCATGGGTTCAAGGCCACCCAGGGACTACATAGTGAATTCCAGGTCAGCTTGAGCTACAGCGAGACCCTACCTCAAAAAACCTATATATATATATATGATATATATATATGTGTGTGTGTATGTGTGTGTGTGTGTGATCAAAGAAAAATAAAACACTAAATGAACAAGCCAAGAGTCTATAGGAAGCAGTATTTGGATAACATCTGTCATGGTTTGATCTAGGTGTCCCCCACAAACAAATGAATGTGTTCTGATTGATCGATCCTCAGCTGATGGCAGTTTGGGTTTTACAAGCTCACTGGAGCTGTGTTGTTGGGGGCGGGCTTATGGGGGTTATAAGCCATCTTCCCCTTGCCAGTGTTTGGCACACCTTCCTGCCATGGTTTGCAGTGCTGTGATGGAGGTGATGTCCACCCCTCTGCTCATGCCATCATTTTCCCTGCCAGGATGGAGTCTCCCCTTGAGTCCATAAGCCAAATAAACCCATTCCTCCACAGCCGCTTTTGCTTGAGTTCTTTCTGCACAGCAACTAGAAAGTTGACTGCAACAACATCCCTTCTAAATTCTACCATCCCAGATCAAAGTTTAACACAAAGTTTAACTCAGCCTCCCTGCTTAAGCCAAGGCAAGCTCAGAGACTCACAGCACTGTTACACCTTGAAGAGAGCTATCTAAGGACTGTCACCTTGGGACTGTCATCTTCCAGAGAGTCTTACAAAAAGAAGAAACAGGTACACAGTGTTTAAATAATTTAATCTTAGAGCAAAAGGCTCAGAAAGGAATTTCAAAATGTCAGCCTCTCAGTAAAACCAAAGGATGAGGACCAAGTCCTCTTGGAGGCAGAAAAATGAAAAATGTTTAATTACACAAATAAGTGGTTGACGCCTTATAAAAGTAATAAAACAGAAAATACTTACCCAGCACTTCCTTCATTCCAGGCACTGTCCTGTCATGAATAATAAATTTAATAGTCCCCAAACCAGTCCACCAAGAAAGATTCTAGAGTCAGTGCTTTTAGCACTAAGCCACACCCTTTCGTTATATATGCGCAGCTCCTAGAGCTAAGGTACAATCTTAATCATTAATTAGGAAATGAAGTTCTACATTTTTTCATCTGAGTCGAGTTAAATTAGAACCTAACTGTACATTTATAATGTAACTATTCAAGCTTTATTTGAAGAACACATTGGTATATTATTAATTCTACAAATTACCTGTACGGGTGTTTTCAACTGTATTCTATTTTAAAATAAGACTCTAATGGAAAAAAATTTTTCAATGAAATTATGAAAAGGCAAGTCTGGGGATTTTGTTTGTTTTTTAAATATTTATTTATTTATTTAAATATTTATTTATTCATTTATTTATTGGCAAGCAGAGAGAGAAGAGAGACAGGATGGGCACACCATGGCCTCCTGTAGCTGCAAAAGGAACTTCAGATGCATGTACCACTTTGTGCATCCAGCTTTACATGGGTACTGAGGAATAATAAAACTGGTCGTTAAGCTTTGCAGGCAAGTGCCTTAACCAAAGAGCCATCTCTCCAGCCCAGTTTTATTGTTTTTAAATGAATCTTGTGCTTTAGTTTTTGGAAGATGAGAAAGACTATAATAAAACCCTTTTTCTGGTTAGTACTATTTAACATATGATGAAGGTCTACTATATCAGAATCAAGACTAATAACACTTTGTATTAACTGATAAACCATTTCAGCTAGGTGAAGGAGTGCACACATGCCTGTGATCCCAGCACGCAGGAGGTGGAGAGAGAAGGATCAGGAGTTCAAGGCCAACCTGGGCTATATGGAAAAAAAAAAAAAAAACCCTGCTTCAAAACAAATTTTTTTTAAAAAAAGAAGGTCCCTCCTTATAATAAAAAATAATTTGGTAAACCAGGCATGGTGGTACATGCCTTTAATCCTAGCACTCTGGAGGCTGAGGTAGGAGGATTGCTGAGTTCAAGGCCAGCCTAGAGCTATATAAGTGAGTCTAGGTCACCTGTGCTGAAGTGAGATTCTACCCCAAAATAATAATAATTCTGTGAGAAGGCTGGGGAGGTGGATCCTCTTTCTCATACCTGCCCCTACTCTTGTCGGGGATTCCACTCTTCCTCTTTCTGCCTGTTCTCAAACACCCCATGACTACCTAACCTCACTTCAAGCCTATTATCTCCGGCCTCTTTCAGGCTGGCCTCCTTCCCATTTACTTCCCTTGCTAACATAATCATCCCCAGATATATTAAATATACTGATAAGTTATTTATGCTAAAAATGTTTAATTCTAAATTTTCCTGTTAAGGATGCTTCTGCTATGTTCTCCAATAATACAATGTCTGACTCTTTTGCTGCTAGGTTACTTGTCCTCTGTTAATTGATAACAAAATAAGTCAATTAGGTATAGTCTCTCTTAATGCTATAAAAGATAACTTATTATGCTATTTTGTTCATGGTTTAAGAGATATAAGAACTGACTTTAAGGTGCTCATCCAAGTTAGCTATATGTTGATTATATATTTCTCTTTCAAGATTAGATTAAACATCACTTGTCAAATTACATTTTTCTCTTCCCAAATTAAGTTTTTCTCTTCCAAAATACATTTGTGAAGAAATATATTGAAACCAAACTGTTTTAATTTGACCGGGTTCTACTCTATTCTTAACCATACTGTTTTAATCAAGGTTTTACTCATTTTCTCAGTTCTGATGTCTCAAGTTCATTGCTTATTTATGATTTAACTGCACACATGCACAAACACACACACAAACACACACACATATCTGACTTTAACCTGGTTTTATGCTTCTATAATGGTTTACAAAAATGTCTTTTGCTAAATGCCATCATCCCTAAATATAAATCCTACATCATGTAAGAACTAAAATGTTTTAATCTGTTATGATGCTCTGAGATTTGAGCCAGCTGTGACTACATAACATCCTAAATAACTTCCTAAAGCGCCTCTTCTGCTCCCATGACTAACTGGTTCTATGGCGAACTGATCAATGTTATTCTATAACCAATTGTTTGAATCAATTTCTTGTACTATATTCACAATTCCTTAAGGACAATAATCATAGGTTCAGGGCTGTGAAGATGACTCATTAGTTAAAAGCACTTGCTTACAAAGCCTGCTGGCCTGGGTTCAACTCCGCATTAACAATCTAAAGCCAGATGGACAAAGTGACACATGTGTCTGGAGTTCATTAGTTGTGACAAGAGATACTAGCACGCCTATAGTGTCTGTCTTTGTCCCTCCTTGCTCCCCTCTGTCTCTCCTTACAAACACATTTAATATTTTTAAATGTGTTCTTTTATATATTTAATATCTAAGGCAATTGTTATGTTCAGGGTGTATGTTCAGTAAATTCCCATTCCAACAGAGCCAATGATTGCCTGAGATTTAAAGGTATTTTAGAATTATACCACTGGAGTAAGATCATCATGGTTCCAGTTCTAAACATGACCTCTGTGACTACCTTTAATCCCAACACTTGGGAGATGGTAAAAGAAAGATTTCTACTGTACATCAGATTAACTGTTATCCAAGATTAAGCAAACAGCATTAATTGTCAAATGGTGTTTTCTCTTTCAAAATAGTCAAAATATTAGAACTCAGCTGTTTTACTTCAACAATGACTAGACTCTACCCAATTGTGAGTAATCACATAGGCTCCACCAGGATTTTATTTTAACAATTGTCTTATGTTGGGTATTTCAGGTCTATTGCCTCTAAATAAACTAACTCTTTAAGATATATTCCCTGCTCCAAGGCACTCAACCTCAGGCTCAGACATGGCCTTCATCTGAGAAAAATGATTTCAACCTCTGTGGTTGTTTCCAGCCTTTCCTGGGTAATTGGTATATTTTCAAACATAGACACCAAGATTTATGCTGTTTTGTCTATTCCTGATGACTTCCAGATTAGATCAATTTATTTGGATTTTATTGCTAAAAATAGTGTTTTCAGAACTGATAATATGTTCTATATGTATTTATAGTCATGAGGTATTTAAATCTACTTTCATACTTCAGTTATGACCTACACTATCCCAAGACAAACAAACTTAAATGTTAGACAAAATAAATTTAAAAGTTATGCCATTCTTCAACTAGACATGCTTACTAGTCAGCTATAGATGGATATACCTATCCTCTGAGTGTTCTAACTACTTATGTAGAAGCTAAATTCAATTGGAGTCATGGAGCAAAAAGGCAAATATTTTTGCTTCTGCTCCCACCATCACAAGGCCACAGGAGATAGAGGGACACTCCTTAACAGGAGAGTTACCACTGAGGACAAAGTTTTCACACTGATTCTCTGGTAGCCTGCCTTTCTAAACAGGGAAGACACGAAGACCCAGAAACAAAATCAGTGTACAGTCTATAATAGGAGAGTCACAACTGAGGACAAACCAGTCCTCCAGGCTTTCCAGGAAAGGGAAGGCCAAGTTCAGCAAGGCCCAATCTGGGACAGATACCTGGACTCATCCTAACTGGCAACACCACAGTGCTCCTCCCAGGTCCCCAAATTCCTCCTTGGAGAGCCATTAATGATCCCCCCCAAAAGACATATACTTGTTTAAATCTTGGCTGTCTACTGGGTATTAAACACTCAGAGAGAAATGAATAACCAAAAATATAAGGTTAAGACATGTTGGGCCCTGCCTTCTATAATCTAACTCTATAATGTGGTTACTTTCACCTCTCTCTCTTTCTCTCTCTCTTTCTCTCTCTCTCTCTCTCTCTCTCTCCTTTCTTCTCCTTTCTTCTCTTCTCTTCTCCTCTCCTCTCCTCTCTGGTTTGTTACTAAACAAGTCCTGAGGCAAATGTATAGACCCTGAAGACACCCAAAGATAATATGATGCCAACTTTTGGCCCTGGCCACCCCCCCCAAAAAAAAAAAGATATAAGGACAACATGTAAAAAATCTTAGAATGCTCACTTGCAGCCTGTAATCTATAGATACCAAACAAGCTCACAAGCAGCTCTAAACTATCTAAGGGCTCTCTCTCTCTCTCTCTCTCTTTCTCTCTCTCTTTCTCTCTCTCTCTCTCTCTCTTTCCTCTACTCCATAGATACCAATTCTTTTTTTAAATATTTTATTTATTTATTTGAGAGAGAGAAAGAGAGAGGCAGACAGAGACAGAGAAAGAATATGAGTGCACCAGGGCCTCCAAGCCACTGCAAATGAACTCCAGACACATGCTCCCTCTTGTGCATCTGGCTGTATATGGGCACTGGGGAATCATCTCTGGTCCTTCAGCATTGCCGGCAAATGCCTTAATCGCTAAACCATCTCTTCAGCCCTATATATCTATTCTTAACTCCTCTCTCCCTCTTGAATCTGCTTAATCTTCTCAATCACACTGCTTGTTTCCTGTGTGCTTCACTCAAGTGACCTCTTATAACTGCAGTCCCATTATTTAACTTTACACCCACTGCAGACACTTCCTATCTAACAAACCCTCTCTCTAGAACTCCAACTCCTCTGTCTCCCTCCAGCCACCTTGATTGCTGGCATAGAGACATTTCCCAATGTGGGACCTTAAATAATTCCATTATAGAAAAACACACACTACGAAATGAAATTTACTTTTGGTGTGATTCTATTTGGTATAGCTGTGTCTTACCAGAAACTCATACAGGTCCCTGTGTCCGTTACTCTGGTGCCCAGCCTGACTCTTCATACTGAAGAAGAGCTGACTATCCTTCTCCCCCAGCAAAGCTACTGCTCCCGAAGAGCTGTTCGTTTGCCCATCATGGTAGTGGTAAGCTTAGCAGCTTCAATAGCAGTCACTGGACTGTCTGTAGGGGCATTAGGCCATAGCCTACTCTCCTATAAAAAGCTCTCTAATGAGCTAAACATAGTGATCCAAGGCTCTACAGAGGCCTTACGATTACTACAAAAACAGCTCACCTTTTTAGCATCTGTTGTCCTACAGAATAGACGGGCTTTGGATCTGTTAACAGCTGACAAGGGCAGAACTTGTCTCTTTCTAAATGAGGAGTGCTGTTACTATGTGAATCAGTCAGGTAAAGTGGAGCTTGAAATTTAAAAACTCAAAGACCTGGCTAACCAGCTTCAGGTAAATGCATCCCCCTCTTTGAGCCCTTGGAGTGTCCTGGGGTCTATATGGCCTTGGTTCTCACAACTACTGGGACCTCTAACAGGGATAAGTTTGATATTCCTCCTGGCTCCTTGATTCCTGAAATATGTCCAAAACCAGGTATACCACCTTACTCACAAAAAAATTCAATCAACTATTAATGACTTCTCCTTCTCTCCAGCCTGTCACCACATCTGAGCCTGACTCCATCTCCTGACCCTCAAATGGCCATCTCATTCCAGCCTCCCCTGGACATCATGGCCCCACTGTCAGCAGGAAATAGTCACTGAGAGACTTTGCCTGTATCCATAACAAAAGGCTGGGATGTTAGGTCAAAACTCAGGCTCCAAATTGGAGTCCACCCACAGCACAGCACCAACAGGAATTCCAGATAAAGCCTACCTTGTAAACCCCCTCCTGCTGTGTCTCTGTCTGGCTGGAGGGACCTTCCTTCCCCATGCTGAGAGCTATGTGACCACCGGGGCCCTCTCCCCAACCTGGGAGCCTGCCAGTTTCACTTGGCCCTTATAAACCCAGATCTGACTTTTTCAGCAGCCTTTTCTCTGCTCTGGGGAGATGGCCCACAGCTGGGTGTTCTTTCTCTGATTAACACCTTTTCTTTCAGAGTGGGGCTTGGTCACTCTCAAACCTTACAGTTAGCTCTTGTATTCAACATTTGTTCTCATATTTAGAAGTGTACCATATTTTCAGCAACACAAGTGCTCTGCCCCTCAGTGTATTTCAGTATCTTCAGGGGTGTACTATGGAACCTACTGGGAGAGTGTTAGGGATTGGACACGAGGCCAAGCATTCCACCACCGTGCTACACCCTTAGCTGAGGAACTATTTTTAAAACGGCTTACTGATCCTCAGTTCAGCCACTGCTTGAATGCCAAAAAATGTGCAAAGTGTTGTGAAGAATATATGACGAATTATTTGCCTTCAAGCAGCTTTTACACTAGAAGGATAAGGTTTACATATCCATAACGTCAGCCACAAGATCAGAGAGCCAGAAACTAAGTCCTGTATTCAAGACTAGAGGGGACTCTTGGCTTTGTTGTAGTCAACATGCAGAGGGAAAGAAACATGATCTGTTGTAAGATCCAATGTCCACAGGATAAAAATAAAGTAGTTGCTTAGAGAAAGAACAACTATTTTGACACTGAGATCAGAAAAAAAAAATTATTCTGTGCTTCCTAATAGAGCAGCTCTAGTGAAAACCAGGAAAGAACAAGAGCAGGGCTCGGCTCTCCCAGGCACTCACTCCCAGCCTGTGGCATCCACAGCAAACACACACACACTGCAGAAATGTTGCCACATTGAAACAACTGCATTTCCTCTGTGGGATCAAAGTCAGCTAGCATCAGAAGAGTGCTACTGTGTTGCTTAACTGACCTCATTTTTCCTTATACAAACTAAATCACAGAAGCACTCCACAGACATGGAAAACAGGTCACCAGTCGGAAACAGAAAGTATCTCCTAAGAATTAGCCTTTTACAAGAAAGTTCACTTGATTTTACAAAGGTTTCTTTTTCATAATTGAGATTTATAGTGGGCACAAGAGAGAGGGCTATGAAGATGGTTCAGTTATAACAAAGCCTGCATGCCCAAGTTCAATTCCCAAGCCACTTACATAAGCCAGAAACAAGAAGTGGCACAAGTGTCTGGTATTCCTTTGCAGCAGAGGTAAGAGGCCCTGGAGTGCACAGGCAAATAAATAGCTAGATCTTTAGATTTACAGTAGCCGGGTGGGTTCATATTCATCTACTTTATTAAAAAACTGAAAGGGTAGCTTGAAGTAAGGAAGACATAAGAAGCACAACAGGACAAATCCAGATATTTATTTATCAAATATTTAATATGCATTATTATTTAATTATGCATACATGATGTCAATTTAAAAGAGTTTTGTTGTAAAGGAGTCTACTTTTTCATCTGGCCGCTGAAAGACATAGTTTCCTTTTACAGAAGGAACTCTCTTTATACAACACAATCTAGGCAACAAGAAGTGACTTCTTTTTTCCCTAGCCAGTAACTAAATATTCAATAGCAAACCACCCACAAATCACTACCCAGTTTTCTGAGGCAGGGTCTGGATAAATTGATTAGAAACAAAAGTATTGTTAAATTGGATTAGCTCAAATGCTAATCATTAGCCTCAGGCTAGATTAACATTTGTGAATGAATGACCAAAACCTTTTTCAGTTCTCATTGCAAAGATTCATATTCCTGCGAATGAATAGCTGACCAAAGGCAGGGTGGACTGAGTCAGTGTGCAAATATTTACTCATGAACTGATTATCACTGTTACATCATATCTCATTGATTTCTACAGTGTGTAGTAATATGTAACACTTGCCCAAAAACTATGCATGCAAACTACCTGTAATGGTTTGAAGAAAATGCCACTATAGGCTCATGTGCTTTGGATACTTGGTCCTCAGCTGGTGGCAATTTGGGAAAGACTTGGGGCCTTTGGAAGGTGGAGTCTTGCTGGAGGAGGTGTGTTACTAGGGGGCTTATTAGCTGAGGTTAGTCCAGCCCACTGGTTGTTCAGAGCAAGCTCACTCTTGCTGCTGCATATGATAAAATGTCATGCCCTGCTGTCTAACCTGTCATTCTTTCCTGCCATTATGAAGATTCCCCTCAAGACTATAAGCTGAAATAAACCCTTTCCTTCACTCAGCTGCTTCTGGTTTGTCTCAGCAACCAGAAAATTAGTACTGAGAGTGAGACCACTGCTGCAGTGAGCCTGGACATGTGGCTTTACAGACAAATATGTAAATCTAAAATATGATGAGTTCTTATGTGTATGTGTGCTGATCTAGAAGATTCTAAAGATATCTCATATTTATTTGCCTCTGTCTAATCTTAGAATAAATTTTAGGTACATATATATTGAATAAAACTGAAATCTTATGATCTGGGAAAATATAAATTAGAATAGAAAAGGAAGTCTCTAAACAGAATAAGAAAAACTGGAATAGAATTCTTTTATTTTTAAAATTTTATTTGCAAGCAAAGAGCCATAGTAGGAATGGGCACACCAGGGCCTCCTGCTACTACAAACAAATTCCAGATACATGCACCACTTTGTGCATCTGGCTTTATGTGGGTACTGGGGAAACAAACCCAGGCTGTTAGGTTTTACAAGCAAGTGTCTTTAACCGCTGAGCCATATCTCTAGCCCTGAAATAAAATTCAAACATGGAGACCATCAGATCCCACAGATACTGCAGTACAAGAAATAATTGCAATGTATGCTTCCTAGCAGCCAAGGCAAAAATGTATGCACAATTAGTTATGGTTTTCCAACCAGAACATTTGCACCTCTCTAGTGAAGGTGTTTCTTATTCTTTACTATGAACAAGCTGCTCTAGGAGACAGCATTGAATAGTCGAATGAAAAATTTTCCCAATAGCATCCAAAAAAAGTAAACGGGGTTACGGAGCTGTTTTATATGCTACTTGGAGTTGTATTCTCCTCCTCCTTCTCCCTCACTTTCCACATCTAGTCAGAAGACAGCCTACTATTCCTACTTCCTCAGCAATCCCACCATCTCTACTCTTACCGCAGGATCATCATCCACAATCCAGAGCTCCAGTACCTCAGGGCCATGTCAAGAGCCTGGACCATAGTCCCTCACCTCAGCCACCTCTCTCCCAGACTCACACTGCTGGGAGAGTGACTATCTCAGGCTCCTCAAAAACCTACTCAAGTCCCCTCTGTACTCCTGAAGCAAGCTGCCACTTCAGGCCCTATAACATAACCCCGGTGGTTTGTTCCCTCACACATCTGGGGCTCCCCTGCCACTTGTCCAACTGCTCTCAAAATAAGCTACATCTTTCCACTTTGTTCACAGCACCACCACTATGGGATGCCTTTCCCTCATGACCACAGGTTGGAAGGCCAACAAGTTCAAATGTCACCCAGGAAACCTCTAGTTCTCTCATGGAAAGTAACCACTTCCTCCTCCTGCCCCCTGCCCTCTTGTCACAACACGTTCAGCACATCTGATCGCCTCTCCTCTGCCTAGCCCAGACTTCAGGCTGCCCACCCCCGTGAGTCCCAGTTACCACTCAAACACACATCTGGTCCTATCAGGACACTGATTAGAGCTGTCCCCCAGTGTCCTCATGAGGATATGCCAGGCTCTCCATGGTTGGCTTCTCCTATAGCACTATATTCACACATCCATCTTTGTGCACCATTTTATGGTTCTGCCATCTTTACCATCTAATAGATCTACCAGGCCACTCTGAATATAGTCCATTCTACTTCTTTGCACAGTAGTTCCTTTCTTATTTATTGTCTATCTCCTTCTCAATAGATACACTCATTCAGTATACAGATCTTGCTGGCTTTGTTCTCAACCTCAGCCCTAGCATCTAGAACAATGTCTAGCACATAGTAGATGGTCACAGGCTCAGGATGAATTAGTGAAAGATGAATGATTCTCAGTGTCTAATCCAGTGCTAGCACACCACAGGCACCTATTTGGTTTAGTGAATAAATGAGTCCCATCTTCTGTAGAAGTTATCTTTATATATTTCATAAGTTCTGATAATCAGTGATGTGGACATCATCTCTCTAGCATCTGGCACAGTGCTTCACATACTAAGTCCTTGATAAATTCCTATTAAACAGGATTGCTGATATGCACTCTCTGAATAAGCTGCATCTATATTAAAGATGCTGCATGCCCCTTGGCCTTGGCTGACAATAAGATTACAATTGTGGAGAGATGGAGTGTTGTGGGTGAGGAGCCAAAATTCTCTTGAGCTCTCCCTATTCTACCCTCCCTACTCCAGGGCTAGGCCAGTGCTCTATCACTGACCTATATCCTCAGTATCCTTTTACTTTTCCAGACAAGGCGGTGTAGTTTGAATGTAAACAGTCCCCCCCCATAGACTCATGTGTTTGAACACTTAGTCCTCAAATTGTGACACTGTTTGGGAAGGTTGTGAAACCTTCAGGAGGTGGAGACAGACTGGAGGAAGTGCATCACTGGAGGCATGAATTCGGATTCTTATAGCCAGTCCCCATTTCCATTCCTTCTCTGCTTCATGCTCCTGCCACCATGCCTTCCCCACCATAAAGCTTCCCCTTGAAACTGTAAGCCAAAATAAACCCTTGCCCTTCTTAAGCTCCTTCTGTGGGTATTTGGTCCTGACAATGAGAAAGTGACTAATGCACAAGGTCTCAGTAAGTTGCCCAAGCTGACCTTGAATTCACCCTGTAGCTCATGCAGACCTTGAACTTGAGGTCCACCTGACTCAGTTTCCTGAGTAGTTAAAATTACAGGCCTATGCCACCAGGCCTGGCTTTCTTGGGCCCTTTTAATACCCAATTACCTTATCTTTTATGTATGACTACTGATGAACAAACTTCTCAGAGCGTATTACTCAGCTCAGCACACCTCTAGCCCCACCAACCCTAAAGCTAACATATGATTCTGAACACATTAAGCTTATAGAAGCAGTCCTGCTGTGCAGTAGCCCCCCTACCGGTACTCCCACCAATATACTGGGTTCTGGGAGTATACAAGTTCCTATGATCCCCTCCGCGGTGAAATGTGATCTGGAGTAACCCAAATCTGTTCCTGTGCCATGATCACTCAACATCTGGCTCAGAATAAGCTATTTTCTTATTTCCTTGAAAACAGTCATTATTTTTCATGGCGACTGGCTCAATGAAAGCTCCAGTAGTATACTAAGTTAACTTCTAAGGTGAAATTTGTCACATCTTTTCTATGGAGTCACTTTTGTTTGTTTGTATGTAGTGATGCTGAGAATGAGACTTCTGGGTCTCACACATGCGAGGAGGCATGCGCTGTGCCACTGAGTTGCATGGCTGCTCAGGAGACTATCGTACTTCTTTCTTATGGCAGGTAATGTCTTACTGCCAGAGGAAAAGTGACCCTGCAGAGAAATCAGGTCACCAGCTATGCTGTCAGAGATCTGGGCTCAGACTCCAGCTCTGTCACTGATTACCAGCATGACTTTTTAACCTCTCTCCACCTCAGCTTCCCCCTTTAAAGATCAGTAAACCTGTCATGCAAAGCAGCCTGTTTGCTTTACAGCTAAGTGGTCAGCCTCGGAGCCTTTATACCTTCCTTACCAGCTTTAAACTGTTCAACTTAGGTCAGACTGATTCTCAAATACATTGTCTGAACTCATTATTTGAAGCAGTAGGGAATCATGTTTACAAGGCATTAATTTTCCATTAACTTTTCATGACCTCACAGTATTTCAGTGCTCATCCAGTGTGCACAGTGACTTCAGCATGTCACTGCCATCATTTCCAAGGATTCCTGGAGGTGCAGCAAAATAATTTCCCTTGATGTCACTATCTCACACAGAAGAGTAATTCCTTTTCCCTTAATGCCCCACACAGGAATAGCAGGACAATCAGGTAAGAGATGATCTGTGCCTATTAAATGCATTACACAATAACATGACCCCAGCTTAAGAATTATGATTTAAATAATAATAATAAAGGGCTTAATTGCAGTCAAAATGCATGTGACATATTCAGATCCCTCTGGGGAACAATTCCATTTGGAGGCAGGGCATGGTTGGCCAGGCTCACACAGAAGGTCAGCCATGCAACTAAGAGGTAACTCAACCACAGGAGGGTTGGCTAGGATTCAGACAGGAAAAGAACTAGAGTTTTCCCAAGCAACAGGGTAAGGTTTCTCCCATCAATCTCATTACCAAGTTCTCATTTAGCAAAGAGCCACTCTTTAAGAGACCCAATTCAAAAGATCAGAAATTCAAAAGTCTTCATGTTATTTCTAGGCACAGAAAATGTATTTGCAGAAGGAAATAGTGTCAGGACCAAAGCAGTAGGAAAATGTGAGCTTTGATTGGCAAGTAGGAAATGAAACAAAAAGCAAATGCAAGCTAAGCTTTTGAGACTTAGGTGCAAACAAGGACACCAGAATGAAAGGTCAGAAGAACTTTGTTCTGGCCATAAAAGTAAGACTTCCCACCTAACCAGTAGCTCAAAGAGTTGTCCAGTATAGTGAAAGCATCTAAACTGTATAGATGGGGGCACATTATCTCAAAGGGTTACAACAAGCAACAACTATTGTCTGAATATCCTATTTAAAGATAATCTTTAATAGCTGCTTTTACTGATTCCCAAGAATTAAAATGCAAAAACTAATATGTGTTATTTCAATTCAGTTACCCTTCTTAAATAAATCATTCAGTTACCCTTCTTAAATAAATCAACGTTGATTTAAGCTACAGGAGAAAAGCAGTACACATGGTAACTTTGTTCCAAAACCCAATGGTAAAGGGCAGTGCCTAACACAAACAGGCTAAGTGTGAGTAGCTGAGTCAGGAGAAGTATTAAATAAATAATCTTTAATAATATAACTCACCAAGAAACCCTGATTCTTTTCAATCAAAGAATTTGGTCCATGTTCTATGATTGTTCACACTAAGGGAATTTTCCTAAACACAGAAATAAATATCTAAGGTATTTAAAGTACTTTATAATTATCTCAATCCCCTATTACATTCCTTTTTGGTAAAAAAACAAATCCTACAAGATTTACTTTGCCCATGAAGAACAAAAGCACAAGATAAAGTGACTAACTTAAAGTAAAACACATCCTTTCACCTCATGGCCAGAAGCAAAACTGAAATATCCTTCTGCAGGAAGAATGACTTTATGAAAGGTTTTAACAAAAACAGAAAAAAATGCACATATACAGGAGTATGTCTCTTCAAAGACTACTTTCTCATTACAAAAATGCCCAACAATGCTCAAAACATTTTAGGAACAACTCTTAAGAACCATCTTCATGCATAAAACATTCTTTTAAATTTTTCAACTGTGGCAAATTTGGTCTTTTGAAAATGGAATCTGATATCTGTAGGCTGGAAGCTCTTCTAGGAAATAAAGAGAATTCTCAAGCTGGATTATTGTTTATCAAAAGAAAACATGCTTTTCTTAAGTAGTTTGTAAGCCACAGTTGGCCCTCTGTATCTGCAGGGTTTGACTCAACTAACCACAGAAGAAAACTATTTGGAAAAAAATCCTGAATATATGTAGATTTTTCTTGTCATTATTCCCTGAAAAATATAACAGCTACTAAAATAGTATTTACATTGCATTATTGTATCAGGAATCACAGACAAGATTTAAGATATTTGGGGGGCTGTGCATAAGTTATATGCAAATACTACATCATTCCATCTAAGAGATTTGCACATCTGCAAGTTTAGGTTAGTGTCCTGAAATAGATTCCCCCTCAGATACGAAATGATGACTGCATTTCCAAAGACAATGCTCCAAAATTATTCCAAAATTGCTTTCTAAGAGCTGCATCTCTGAAACGAGTAAGCAGCTCTCTGAATGATGTCTTTGAAGCACACTTCACATGTTACAATATTTTTAAATTTTTTATTATTTACTTTGTGTGTGTGTGTAATAGAGAGAGAGAGAGAGAGAGAGAGAGGAAGAGAGAGAGGAAGAGAGAAAGAGGGAGAGAATATACATGCCACAACACACGAATGGAGGTCAGAGGATAACTTCGAGGTGTCTGTGCTCCACCTTCTTTGAGACAGAGTCTCTAGCCTGGGCAAACAAACTGCAAAACTGGAAACAAATAGATGGTCAGGCTTGGTGGCCTGTGAGCTTCAGATTCTCTTGGCTCTACCTCCTGTTGCTTTAGATGTGTTGGATCACAGATGCATGTGCCACTTTATATCCGGCTTTTATGTAGGTTCTGGGGAATTGAAACCAGGTCATCAAGCTTTGAAAGCAAATGCCTTTAACTGCTGAGCCATCTCCCCAGCTTTTGACATTAGTATTATATGTGCACTTAATCAACTGATCTATGTTTCATTCTTTCTTGGTATGCATTCAACAAGTATTTATGGTATACCCGATGTGTGCTAGGTAATGTAAGTGTTGAGGATAATAGTAAGCAAAAATGGGCCCACTATATATGCACATGAGAGTGAGGTACAAAGCAAATTACTTGAGCATATAAATTATAGTCAACAAATCCAAGGGTAGAAAAAAAATTACACATGGTGATGTAAAAGCTAAGCAGTGAAGTCCAACTAGTAAATAAAAAGGGGGGGCTAGAGAGATGGCTTAGCAGTTAAGGCACTTGCCTGCAAAGCAGAAGAACCTGAGTTCAATAACCCAGTACCCACATAAAGCCAGATGCACGAGGCTGCGCATGTGTCTGGAGTTTGTTTGCAGTGGTGCCCATTCTCTCTTTCTCTCTCTTTCTCTCTTTCTCTCTCTCTCTCTCAAATAAATAAAGTATGTTAAAAAAAGACTTCCTAAGGAATTGAGATTGAACTGATGTGACACAGTAGTCAACTAGACAAATGGGACTGAGGTGGAGAAATGGACAGACACTGGGGCAGGGGAAGAGCAGTACTCCAACAGGAGTGGGTGGGCTATGCCAAGGCTCACACTGTCTGACACAGTAAAAGGACTGAAAGAAAAACAGTGGTCCTTAAATTTTGTGACTTCCTGAGAGAGTGGCATGAAATGAGGCTGGGAAGCTCATCACAGAGCCTTGCACATGTTAAGAATCTCTACTTTGAACACTCAGAGTGATGAGAAGCTCCAGATTTCAAATGGAAAGTGGGTAGGAGAGGGAGAATGAAATCTACAGCTTGATTCTGTCATGTCAGGTGGGGTGGAGAATCCGTGAGAAGTGGAGGTGAAGAGGCTACCCTGTCCTACATAATAACCCAGGGGAGATGGTGGAGTTAGCACAGGTGGAGAGAAATGAATGCATTTGACAGACACTAAGCACATGAAATTGGTTAAAACTTAGGTGTGACTTCTGTATTCATTATTGACTTGAAGATAATGCTTTGGTCTTACCTAACAGCTTCTAAACCATTGGCAAGCTAAAAAACAAACAAACAAATGTTGGGGTTTTCTACCAGCTTTCAGCATTATACTTACAGTATTTCCATAGGATATTTTACATAAAGAGAAAGCAATGAAAAGAAAAAAAAATTAGGAAGCATCTCATTTTATGCAAAAGTGCACCTTCCAGAAAACCTGTGCCACCCTTGTTTAATAAAATGATGTGCAACATCAGATATGTTACCAAGTTAAGCATTTCTTCCTTACACAAAAGCATTTATTAGAAAATGCAGAACAGATTATCATGCTACTGTCTGTCAAGAGAAATGCAAACTACTCTCTTTTTTCCATACATCATTTCTTCTTTATTACAGGGCACATAAATTGGGTGATTTTTTTTACAACTATGAAGGGATTGGATAGCTGAGAAATTTAATAATCTCCATCATTTCACAATAAACCACTTAGTAAGCAACTAGAATAACCAAGAAGCCTACAAGGATTCAGATTTATTCCTTCACCAGTGACTTTACCCAAAGGGAAAAACCATTTTTACATCTATATTCCTGTGATATACCACCTCCAGTTCACAGCCTCCAGAAAATACAGCTTTTCCATAAATCTGGTTACACTGTAAGTCTGGGTTACAATGTTACAATGTCAGCAAGTGTTAAATAAAAAATATAAGAAGTCATTATTTTGCACTAAGCTCCTAAGCAGACTAAGCTAAAAAAAAAAAATATCAAAAAGGAATCAGTGACACACTATGTTCTCCATCACTGAGCTGAGCCAAAGCTGTCCATGTGATCAAGAGTTGAGATTAACAGCCAAATTTCCCAAGTGGAAGAGTTTCACCTGGTATGATCATGATGTTCCTATTTCCATCCTTTTATAAAAGAGATATCCTGCAATCAGTTGTTTCCCTACTGCCCTTGGATTATGGGGACGTTTGAATATCATAAGAATGATAAAAAGCTGTGGTGACTTTGGGAGTTGAGCTGAATGCATTGCATTTTACATCTTGTACGGTTATCAGTTTATGGATTGTAGTGGTTTGATTCAGGTGTCCCCCCCCATAAATTTAATGTGTTCTGAATGTTTGATCCCCAGCTGATGGTAATTTTGGAACCTTGTTGGAGGTGTGTTGTTGGAGGCAGGCTTATGGGTGTTACAACCAGCTTCCCCTTGCCAGTGTTTGGCACACCTTCCTGCCACTGTTTGCAGTGCTGTGGCAGAGTGATGTCCACCTTCTGCTCTTGCCATCTTCTCCCTGCCAGCAAGGAGTTTCCCCTTGAGTCCCATAAGCCAAAATAAACTCCCATCAACTGCCTTTGGGTGGGAACAGGAAAGCTGACTACAACAAAAGGCTTTCTGCACAAAGAAGTGATAAATATTTAAGGAGTTAAAATGCTAATTAGGTGAACCTAAAGAGAGGCTATGCCCATCAAAATCTCCAAATTAACAATGCTTATTCCATTTAACCTATGCTGATCTCATTCTCCATAGGAGAATTTGCTTTTCCTCTTTTAGAAGGCATCTAGAACTGAGGGCAGTCAAATTCTAACAAGATAAGAAATGATAGCTGACTCCCTGACAGAAGATGAACCACCCCTCACACAATAGCTAGGGCCCAGGTGAAACCACAGAGGAACTGGCAAAATGAGCAAGAGTGATGCTTCCACAGCAGGCCTGATAACCAGCACCAGGGTGATGGAGACAGACACTGAGGATACTCTAAAATCACTAAAGAAAAAATCCAGAAGTTGCTAAGAGCTCAACACTATAGTAGACTTAAAATGCACCCACGAAGGCTTAGGGAATTGTGCATAAAAGGAGGCAGAAAGATTGTAAGAGCCCCCTCCCACAATGACTAACTGCTGCTCTCTTAACTCATAACACACAACCCCATAATGAATACCAGCAATCCCACTGAGAAGGTCCCTCAGTGGAATGGGGGCAGTAGGGGCAGGAAGGAGGGAAATGGTGATACTGTGACAGCTAATTCTTTCAGGCAAGTTCCACAAATTCCATGCCTGATTCCCCCCCCACACACACACACACACCTTGAGGGGAAGGTGTCTCTAACTACAGTTCAAACCTAAATTCTGAAAATGATTGGCCAGGTATGGATCAACCAGCTGTCTCTCTGACTTACCTGGCCCAGGTCATATAAGTCACTGAAACAGGAAATCCAGCCCTCTCCCCCACATGGCTTGCTAGCAGAAGGACCTTAGGTAAGGCCATCTCACAATAGCCATTAAGCTGTGGTGAGGGGCTGGAGTTCTTTCCCACATGAACCTCTCTTTTCTCATGATGGGAGCTCTCTGATAACTTTCCTAATGTAGCACAGACTGGGAACAGCAGGTGAACACCCAGGGTTTGTATCTCAGAAATCCAAAGAATTGGACAACTTTGACAAAGAGCATTTTCCTATCTCACACGTTTATTCTAGGTTTGAGACAGTTCAGAGGATTTGGGAAAGAGATAGGGGAAGCAGCCCAACCACCACGTCCAGCCACCAGTGTGGGGAGAACATGTGGGAGAGGTTTTAACAAAATCTATGCTGTTCAGCTAAACAAGCAGGAAAAGGAAAGACCAAGAGAAGGAAATGTTCATGTGGAAGAGAAATCCAGCCCCTCACCATAGCCATGAGGGCTGAGGAGACATTACCGGTCCCTAGAGAGTCAGAGGTCCTTCTTCTAGACCATGTGGGTAAGGATATGAATTATCTGATCAGTGAGTATTTCCTGCCCCAGGTGAGCAGGGAAACATGTGGTTGGTTCATACCTGACCAATCAGTTTTAATGCCTAGGTTTGAGCTCTAGCTAGACACCTCCCACTCAAGGGGAGGGGTCTATGGAGCTTGTCTGAAACTGTCACACTTCTGCCTGTTTGGCTGAGCAGCACAGATTTTGGCTAAAACTTCTCCCATGTGCTCTCCCCACACAAGTGGCTGGAGATCTCTATAACTTCCCATTTTCTTTTGAATAAAGTCTCCCACTATACCTTATCCTCTGGTGGTCTACAATTTTAATTCTTTAACTTTATAGACAAGAATTCTGGAACTCCTTAAGTTCTGAGGTACATTAGAAGTGTCTGGGTACTCTAAGTTCTATTCCCCAACTCCCCTGTTACAGTACCAACACATGATAAGTTTCTACTTAATAAAAAAAAATTAAAATGCTAATTATGGGGTTGGGGAGAGTTAAAGGCACTTGCTTGCAAAGTTTGCCATCCCAGGGTTCAAGTCCCCAGCCATCCACATAAACCGGGAAGCAAGAAGTGACACAAGGGTTTGGCATTCTGTTTGTTGTGGTAAGAGACCCTGACATGCAAATAAATAAATTTTAACATGATAATTATCCTACATGATCAAAACACACTGTATGTTTACTGAATTATCATGTCATAAATACATACAATTTTATGCTATTTAAAAATTAAGGTAACTGCTATTAAATTTTAAATATACCTAAAATAGAAAACTCAACCCAAAGATTGGAAAAGAAAGCATCTTTGTTTTTCTTTTTTAAAAAAATCTTTATTGTCAATAATTAGATACAGTGTATGAGCAAATCTTGTGATGGTACCCCCATTTCCCTCCTCTCTGTCCCTGCTGTACCTGTTTCATAGTTACTTTTTCTTTTTCTTTTTTTTAAAATATTTTATTTATTCCTTTTCAAGGAGAGAGGGAGAGAGAGAGAGAAAGGAAGAAAGAGATAGAGAGCGAACACCAGGGCCACCACCTTGTGGGTCTGGCTTATGTGGGTACTGGGGAATTGAACCGGGGGCCTTAGGCACCGGAGGCAAGTGCCTTAACCGCTGAGCCATCTCTCCAGCCCATAGTTACTTTTTCTTAAGAAAAATAAAATTTAAGTATGCCTCTTTATCAGTACTTATAATAAAACTCTTATTTCACAAGAGTCAATAAATCAACACATTTTTAAATGGCAAAATATTTTCAATTTCTAATGATATGTACAATAAAATTAATTTATATATTTTCAAAAAAAATTTAAGGTAGTACTCTCAACTTTGGTCAGAGAAGCTTCTTTTAACGAATGGCAGTGACTACTAGGGAGCCTCAATGGTCTTCTGAGTGCTGAGAAGTGACTGTTGGTACTTAATACTAAAAGAGACATTTATATCACTCCCTCCAAAGTTCAGGGAATACCGCATAAAAAAGAGGAAGCAGAATGAATGTAAAAGACAGGCTTTGAAATACTGTCTTATGAATAGTCACAAAGACACTGTTGCATTCATGACCTTACAGAGGCCCTGCATGATACTGGGCTCATCAACATTCCATTATGGATGATGAAGAGGGGTGGGGGGGAAAGACATCAAGAATGAAAAAGGACTAACTGGAAAAAAAGAATTCAGTGGAAGGGGGATGAGGACAGACAGGAAGGAAAAGAGAAGATAGTCAGATGGTATTATGCTCAAAAGATACTATACATATATATGTGTGTGAAAATTGTCAATAAAATATTTTCTTAAATAAATTAAATAATAAAAATTAAGTTAAGCATAGTAGCATACATCTGTACCTCAAAACTCAAGAGGCTAAGGCAAGTGGTCATGAATTAGAGGGTAGTCTGGATTACATAGCAAGACTGTCTCAAATAAATCAAATAATAAATAAATAACCAATTAAGATCATTAATCTAAACTGTTGTAATTTTGTTTTTGATAGATCACTGTGAGTTCAAAAGTGCAGTCAGCTTTATAGAGTATATGAATATATGTTAAACCAAGACTCCTGAAATAAAGGAGTTTTTGACCCCTTAACAGATGATAGCCAGAAATGATCAGGTTGTGGGACAAATTCCCTTAGCTAACAATAGCAAGACTGGATGGTAACTGCATAGAAACAAGTCCAGACACAAGAGCTCAGAGTAATTTCATCATCAGAATCTGAGAATGTCTGAAAGCATAAAGGTTTATTACATTGAACCTACATTGGTTATAGACAGATAAGAGGGGCAGGGTAATTTGAGGCAGGGAGTGGCAGAGATTTGGGGAACAATTTTTAAGAAGTGCCTGTTTCTAGGGTGCTTGAGGTTAACAGTATGGACAGTTGAGACAAAAGCAGACTACAGGTATCTGGTGGTCCACAGGGTTTCAGTGTATTCAGGAATGGTTAGAGCTGCTAGTTAACTTCCCTTATCTCATCTCTCCACCCTCTGATCCAGATCTTGTAACAAAAGTTCAGCAAGAACCAAAGGGGAGCCATGATTTTACTATTCTCAGATATCAATGACAAATGGACCATCTGAATTCTAAGTCCATGAGCTTAAAAAAAAAAGATCATCTACTTTTGAGATTTTTCCAACTACAGTATATGACACCCACTACAAAATGCAGCTTTTGTGTGAGAGAAATTCAATGTTAACATTACCAAGGAAAGAACATAAAACCATAGGAAGCCAATAAACTGACTCCTAAGGGTTGAGTACACTTTTAAACTTGCTGTCTTTAAGACTGGAGAGATGGGTCAATGGCTAAGGCACTTACCTGCAAAGCCTAACAACCTGGGTTTGATTCCCCAGTAACCCAAATAAAGCCAATGCACAAAGTGGCACATGCATCTGGAGTTCATTTACAGTGGCTAGAGGCCCTGGTGTGTGCGCTCGTGCAATCTCTTGCTCTCTCTATCTTTCTCTGCTTGCAAATAAA
>PVHP010024011.1:0-26847 GCA_004024765.1 Zapus hudsonius
GGCCTATCATGTAGGGCCCAAATGAAACCTATGAGAAAGTGGTGAGATAAACAAGAGACCTACCACCACAGCAAGTTAGATAACCCATGAAAGGTCAATGAGACAGACACCCAACCCAGACAGACAACACAACCCAAAGCAGAAGTCCAGAGACTCTTAAGATCTCAACAATATAGCAGACTTAAAACTTACCCACCAAGACTCAGGGAACTGAGCGGAAGAGGGGGTGGAAAGATTCTAAGAGCCGTGGTGGGGGAGAATATCCAGAGACACTGACCCCTCAGCAACAACACACAAAGGGGGGGGGACTGGCTACCTCTTGTGCTCTTCATAACCCCCTACCCCATGGACTGATCCAGTATGTGCACCGAGGAGAGTCCCCAGTGGGTAGGGGACAGAGAGGAGGGAAATGGGGGTACCATCACAAGATTTGCTCATACAATGTATCTAATTATGGATAATAAAGGTATTTCTAAAAAAGAAGTTTAAAAATGCATTTCTGAAAGATACATTTTTCAAGTTTTCCCTACACATTCACATTAAACACATACTACAGTTTAACAATTCTAGAGCAAGCTCTGTAGAACTCAAGCTAATAGTTCAAGTTAAAAACAATGTAATT
The DNA here is from genome assembly GCA_004024765.1 of Zapus hudsonius. Lineage (NCBI taxonomy): Eukaryota > Metazoa > Chordata > Mammalia > Rodentia > Dipodidae > Zapus > Zapus hudsonius. The sequence continues at coordinate 623 of PVHP010024011.1, forward strand.
AAAAATACTCTGGGCATGGTGGCACACGCCTTTAATCCCAGCACTCAGGAGGCAGTGGTAGGAGGATTGATGTAAGTTCAAGGCCACTTTGAGACTACATAGTGAATTCCAGGTCAGCCTAGACTAGAGCTAGACCATACCTCAAAAAAAAAAAAAAAAATTACATTGGATTTTGGCAACACAGCTTTCATCTATGGACATCAAAGCAACTTTAAGCATCTATTAATTATGGCCTTTCCACACTATCCTATTGCCTGTGGCAAAATGCAGGTGTGAACATGATTCTATTATACATGACAAAACAGAGTATCATTGTAAATATCTGAGAGTCAGTAATTACACGCTGGAATATAAGAGCTAACATTATTTTGGATAAAGTACTGAGACAGAAGAGGGAGACCCAGCTCCCCTTGGGACATGGACAGGTGTTGAGCACTGTGAAAACATTGTTAAAATCTGTTGAAATCACTACCACTGTTAATACTGCTTTAAGTTTATATATAAATGGATATATATATATATTTATTTATTTAATGTTCATTTTCCTGTCAATAAGCAAGGACATTGGGGATTGGTACTTTGACTCCATAATTAGCAGCTGTTGGACTCCTATTGGCCCACCAGCCAGCAGAGCACCCTTAGGCCAGCACCAGCTCTCCTGGGCACCTCACAGAACCTTGAGACAACTATGCAAAGATCTCGGCTGATTGCCCTGGCTCCTAAAGGCACAGATTTTTGCCATCACAACCCATGATGAAATCTACATGACCCTGAATGTGCTTCCACTTTCACCAGAGGGGATGCACTTCCCTGGTAGGGGGACTAGCTTTAACAGTGACCAGCACTAAGAAGCAAGGCCATGAATGGTGCAAAAACCAAACCTCAATGACTGTTATGGGTGCTAAGAGACAGACAGCCCTGCAATTAGCCCAGACAAGTGGCTAAGTAGGTCTGAAATCAATGGTCTAACTCCTCTCCCCTTCTTGGGCTATATATGAGACAGCTCAGGTTCATTCAGTGAGTTGGCAGTCACCTACTCAGTCTGCCCACAAGTGTTGCAGCATTAGGCTCAATGAAAGGCTCCTCTCAAGTAGTCTTTTCTTATCTGTTTATAATAAGGTACGCTGAGGTGGTAACAATAAAAGCAGCAGCAGAGACAGCAAGATGGCTGTGGTGGTGACAGCTGAGCTGTGAAAACAGCAAGATGGCCTGCTGGCTCCCTGAAGCAGCAGCAGTGGTCATGCATGGGGGTGGTCCTGCATGAATGGTGGTGACTCTGCATGATTAGCGGTGGTCCAGCACTGGGTCCGTCCTGCATGAATGGTGGTGGTCCTGGAGTATGCTCCTGGCTCCAGCATGGCCAACTCCCCAACAGTCAGACTTATATGCACTGCCCAGCTCCCCAAATGGCCCAGCACCTGTGTTTCACCATAATGGCATCTCTGTGTCATTAGCAAAATGACTGTTGATGTGAGGACACATCTGGAAAATCCCATAGAAAGACAGAAAAGGGCCTGGTGTGATGGCGCACACCTTTAATCCCAGCACTTGGGAGGCAGAGGTAGGAAGACCTTGAGACTGCACAGTGAGTTCCAGGTCAGCCTGGGCTGGAGCGAGACCCGACCTCGAAAAACCAAAGAAAGAAGGACAGAAAAGGGAGTAAATCCCGTTGTTAGGAAGATCCCTTCCCCATTCCTTTAATTCAACATCGCCCCTTCCTCCTCACTAAGAATAATCATGCCCTCCATTAAAGTTTGCACCCAAAATGAACTATGCCGAATCCCAAGGACAGAGCTGTGTTGAGAAGCTCGCACTACCTCTTGTGGTGGGAATTTGGGAATTGGAGTCTCCTGCAGGAGGTGTGATGTTGGGGGCAGGCTTATGGGTGTTGCAGCCAGCTTCCCCTTGCTAGTGTTTGGCACACTCTCCTGTTGAGGTTGTCCACCTGATGTTGGCCAGGAGGTGATGTCCACCCTCTTGCTCATGCCATCATTTCCCCTGCCATCATGGAGCTTCCCCTCAAGTCTGCAAGCCAAAATAAACCCATTCCTCCACCAGCTGCTTGTGGTCGGATTCTTTGTGCAGCAAGGAGAAAGCTGACTACGACACCATCTCAACACCCACACTTGAATTCTAGGCATGTACTGTTTTTTTTGTTTGTTTGTTTGTTTTTGGTTTTTCGAGGTAGGGTCTCGCTCTAGTCCAGGCTGACCTGGAATTCACTATATAGTCTCAGGCTGGCCTCGAACTCACGGCAATCCTCCTACCTCTGCCTCCCGAGTGCTGGGATTAAAGGTGTGTGCCACCACGCCCGGCTTGTACTGTTTCTTAATAAGCTCCTTGTGGTGTTTTGAGTGTCAGATGTCCCCAATATCCTAACATGTTTGGGATTGTAACTAAACCTCATACTTGATTCCCAACAAGTGGAGCCTTGCTGGAGGAAGTATGTCACTGGGGCAGGCCTTGCAATGTTGTCATCAGGCCTGCTGCTTCTTTCCTGCTGTTCTGTGATGATGGGAGCCAGCTTCCTGCTCCTGCCACACCTTCTCCACCCCTCAAGCTGTGAGCTGAAATAAACCCTTTCCTCCCATGAGCAGCTTCTGGCCAGATGTTTTGTCCTAGCAACAAAGAGGTCACTGCTATATACATTTGTTGAATAAACAGTTCCAACTTTGCTTGTACTGACTCATCCTGAAATTCTTATGTGTGGAGTACGTCAAGATCTTGCAGAAAGACTTCCTCAGACTGCAGAGCTGGCAACTTAGGGAGGGGTCTCCTGCTGCCAATGACAAGAGCACAAGAAAACTCAAAACTTGTGGTGAACTTACAGTGTACTAGGCACACTAGATTCTTGAAAAGATCTCAGCTTGAGTTGGGTTTGTACCTCAGTAGTAGAGTATGAAATTAACTTAAATACTGTGTACTAGTTTTGTTTCATGTATGTATTGCTGGCTGATCAAATCAAAGCACCTGCCTTGTGCATGGCACGTGCAGATACTACCACCTACAGTGACTTGTGACCAAATCCTATCATCTGCAGCTTACAAATTTACAAAAACATAATTTCTGGGCTGCAGAAATGGCTCAGCAGCTAAAGGCAATTGTTTACAAAGCCTAAAGCCTGGGTTTGATTCCCCAGTATCCACAAAAAGCTAGAAAAACAAAGTGGTGTATGTATCTGGAGTTCGTTTGTAGTGGCAGAAGGCCCTGGCACACTGATACTGTCCCTCAAATAAATAAATAAAAATATTTTTTAAAAAACATGGCTAGGGGATGGAGAGATGGTAGTTTAGGCTTTGCCTGCAAAGCAGAAGGACCCTAGTTCGATTCCCCAGGACCCATGTAAAGCCAGATACACAAGATGGCACATGTGTCTGGAGTTCTTTTGCAGTGGCTATAGGCCCTGGCAGGCCCATTCTCTCCGTCTGCTTCCCTGCCTCTTTCTCTCTGTCCCTCTCTATATATAATAAATAAATACAATATTTTTAAAAAATGGCTGGGTGGGGTGGTGCGAAACTTTAATCTCAGCACTCAGAAGGCAGAGGTAGGAGGAACACCATGAGTTTGAGGCCAGCCTGGGACTACAAAATGACTGCCAGGTCAGCTTGGGCTAGAGCAAGACCCTACATTTAAAAAAAAAATGGTTTCTTCAAGGCAATTCCACAATTTTGAGCCATGTTGGTCTGACTCCCACTGGATCCCACTGCCCTTGGGAGGCAAGCTATCCAAGTTCAATCCCAGCTCTCCACTAAACTGAGCAGATCCTGTCACAGAATGAAGAGGGTAAACTCAAATATGTCTACAGTTCTAGGATATTATACTAGGAGGCAAAATTGTTTATGTTAACATTTAAGGAATTATAGATCTGTATAAGTAACTATATGATTGTGTGTGTGCATGTGTGTGTGCGTGTGCACACATTTATCACTGTCTACATGACCTAGCTGAAATCCTGTCACATCTTAATTTTATCTTTGAGGATAGGATGCCACTACGTCAGTTTTTTGTCAGGTAGGCTACTTATGAATGACTGACTCTAAAAAGGATGCCAGTGACTGCCAGACAATTTCTAACTTCATTATAACCCCATCTGCATGCTAAGTAACACAGCTACCGATGCCACAGATGATAAATGCCATGGCAACCGCTGGAACCAAGAAGCAGAGGCAGAGGTGGGAGGATCGATGTGGTTGGAGGCCAGCCTGAGACTCCATAGTGAATTACATGTCAGCCTGGGCTAGAACGAGACCCTGGGGGGGAGGAGAGAAAGGAGTTGGCACCCAAATTCCTTACAATCTCCACCTATTCTCAGAAAAGAGATGATATTTCTCCTCTTTATTGGCTTAAACCTCTGTGGCAGTTAGGGTGATAAGGGCCCCTGAAAGTCAAAAGCAAGAATGTCTTTGGGCCTTGTCATGGTTTGATCCAGGTGTCCCCCCACAAACAAATGAATGTGTTCTGGGTAATCGATCCTCTGCTGATGGCAGTTTGGATTTTACAACCTCGATGGAGCTGTGTTGTTGGGGGCGGGCTTATGGGGTTATAAGCCAGCTTCCCCTTGCCAGTATTTTGCACACCTTCCTTCTGCTGTTTCCAGTGCTGTGGCAGAGGTGATGTCCACCCCTTTGCTCATGCCATCGTTTTCCCTGCCAGGATAGAGTATCCCCTCAAGTCCGTAAGCCAAATAAACCCATTCCTCCACAAGCCGCTTTTGTTTGGGTTCTTTCTGCGCAGCAACTAGAATGCTGACTACAACAGGCCTGTTCTTGCAGCTTCAGCTGCACCAGAGAAGAATCTGGCTTCTCCTTGTCTCTAGCCTAATACAAATAACCTGAGCCCTACCCTGAGAGGGAGATCCCCTTTTCTAGAATTTAAATATAATCCTGACATTATGGTTGGCTAAGCCCAGCCCCTGACCAGACCAATCATCCCTCACTCTGGCTCACCTGAGACGGAAGAGATAACACAAAAGACATCACAGTACTGAGAAGTGACAGTAGAGTGTTCAGCACTGGGACATCTCTATCACACCTCCCCAGGCTCAGGGTCTATTGCGGGAAAAGGTGGTGGAAAGATTGCAAGAGTCAAAGGAAGGGTAGGACTGCTCGCAATGCAAACTTCCAGACACAAAATGGCCTTGATGTTTATGACCTCGCAGTGCCTGACACTACCTACACAAGACCTTCATAATAGGAGGAATAGATGATGACTTCAAAATAAAAAAGACTAATTGAGAGGGGGAGGGGAGATGATGGAGAATGGATTTGAGAAGGGGCAAGTGGGGTTAGGAAGGGAATTATAATGGTTTATTGTCTAGAATAATAGAAGCTGTCAATAACCAAAAAAAAAAATAAAAGTTAAGAAAGAAGGAAAGAAAAGAGGGGGAGGGAGGAGAAGGAGGGAGGAAGGGAAAGAAAAACAATCCATGCTTCAGTCCGGTGGTGGTGCTGGGGAAGACTGTCCTCCCTCTCGAGTGCTCAGTGAAGCCATTAGTGAGAAGAGGTGGAGGGCCTGCTCAGGAGGCCCGCCCACACCTGGAGGCAGGGAATGGTCGCTAGGAAAAAGGGCCTCCAGAGGCCCCACCCATCCCCAAGGATCTATTGGGAGGCGGGTATTGGTTGCTAGCTGGGAGGAAATCACAAGGCCCACAGGGACACAACTGCTTCAAGGGTGCAGCCACTCCGAGTGGCCCATGGTCCTGTAAATAGCCCTCACTAAACTCAATGCTTCACCAAGCTGGACTTGGGCAGAATCTGGTGTTCTACCTGCAGTGTTTGTGGTCTCTTCAAGGTCACAGAAGTAGTTATATGGGCTTTTGTATGTTTGTATTTGGAGAAAGGATCTAGCTATGAAACAAACTCAAATTGCCTTCCTTGAACTACTTCACCTCCCTGCACCCCCCCTAAAAAATACATCACAATGCCTGAGAAAGTTTCTACCTTTTAAAGGCATACACTAAAATATTGACAGATGAAATATGATGAATTTGATGACAGGTGAAATATTGAGGAAGACTCCGGAGAAAGCCTTTTTTAGGCAGTTTCTGTTGGAGTCAGGAGCCCAAAGAGAACCAGAAAATGTCACCCCGCCTTAGCAGGAATAGAACTTGCGTCTGATCCAGTTTCATCAGGTCGGCTACAGCGCCCCTGCTGCTCAGTCTCACATCGAAAAAGCTTCAGGTATTTCAACTTGTGAAATATTATAGTATCTAATTCCATCTCAGTTGGCAAAGAGATGCAATGTTCAGACCTGAGCTTCCGATTAAACATCCAGAGGCCTAAGCTCCCTAAAATCAGCACAGCTGACCCAACAGCTTCAGCTCTGGGATCTCCAACTCTGCTCAGGAGATCTCCTCCTGCTTATCCACAGAAAAGCCTATGATCATACCAAAGTGACTTACTTCAACCTTATGCTTATCATCTAAATTTTCTATGATATGCCTGAAATACCTTTGTTGTTTTGTTTTGTCTTTCGAGGTAGGGTCTCACTCTAGCCCAGGCTGACCTGGAATTCACTATGTAGTCTTGGACTGGCCTTGAAATCTCAGTAACCCTCCTCTTCTGCCTCCTGAGTGCTGGGATTAACAGCGTGCACCTGGCCTGAAAAACTTTTATAATAAAAGTAACATAAACTCATTTTTCTCTTTCTCAACTTTCAGCAGGCCTGTATCTGTATTCAAATAGAGGGACAATCCTGTTCCGCACTCTCACCCACTTTGCACCTGAACCACTTTATTACTGTATGTGAAAATGTGTAGCAGGTTAATTTAACGTTAGGGCTGGGAAGATGGCATGATGGTTAAAGATGCTTGTCCGCAGAAAATGCCAACCTGGGTCCAATTTCCCGGCACCCACATAAAGCCAGATGCAAAGTGGTACATTCATCTGGAGTTCATGTGAAGCAGTAAGAGACTGTAATGTACATATACACCAGTATAAATGCAAATAAATATTTTCTTTTAAAAAGAGCTAATTTGTGATGGCATATGCCTTTAATCCCAGCACTCAGGAGGCAGAGGTAGGAGGACTGCCATTAGTTCAAGGCCAGCATAGTTGAACTCCAGGTCAGCCTTGGCTAGAGCAAGACCCTACCTCGAAGTGACACAAGTATCTGTCCTTTGACTACAGAGGCAAGAGACCCTGGCGTGCCAACGTGTACACACACACACACACACATACACACACACACACACACACACACACACACACACACACACACACACACGCGCACGCACACAAAGATAAACTATCATCACTTATTTGGAAAATTGGTGTCAAATACTAATCTAGTCAAATTAGTCATTCAGTCATTCATGAGGCATTTTGGTGTGCTGGGAACAGAGCTCAGACTGTGGTGATGTCACCTTCCACTCTGATGCTGATCTCATCTACTCTTGAGCAACCCAGGCTCAAAGCAGTCCACAGCTAACTGCGCGGTTTCACAGCCACTGTGGAGTATGGTTTTTCAAACAAGATATCTGGGTCCCACTTGTACATAACTCTAATTCAGTGGATTTCCAGTCATTCTTGGCCACACTGTGCGGAAGAGGTAAAAAAGAAAAACAAGCTATATATCAAAACTCACCTGTGACATAAATTACACTTCCCCACAGCTCTCTTGGGAATTTTACCAAAATGAGCCACTGTAATTACTGGAAGGAGTGCATAGTAACTGGCACAGGTATACTGAGCAGAGAGGTACTGGAGAGAGATGAGGACTGACAACCACAAGGGAGAGTTCTAAAAGAAAGGGAGAGTGGCAGAGGGCTTACCTGACATGAACAAGGGACCTAAGAAAGAAGAGAGAGGAGAGAGAGAGAGGAGAGACAGGAAGAGAGAAGAAAGCTGAAAGCTAGGTATGGGTCACTCCTGTAATCCGAGCACTTGGGAGGCTGAGGTAGCAGGATCATCATGAGTGCAAGGTCAGCCTGGGCTACAGGCTGAGCTCTATGTGGGCTGAAGGCATGTCTCCCCAGGGGAAGTTTCCTGTGACACCTTCCAAGGCTAAGGTACCCATATGGAAGAGATGATGGGAAGCATGGAAGAGCCAAAGGAATGCTGTCCTGGACACAAAGTAGCTTGTGCCTTCATCACCTCATGGAGCTGCCGTTACCTGCACAAGGCCTCTAGAATACTGGGCCCAATAACAAGTTGTCACGATGATGGAGGAGGGCAAGAGAGAAAAGTAAGGACAGCAAAATAGAGTAAGAACGAGGTGGTATGAATAGGGGATGTAGTAGAGGGAGGATGGAGGAGAACGGAGAGTGGTGAGAGGGGATTATAATCCAGGTACATTTTTAAAAATAAATGGGGCAGAGGAGATGGCTCAATGGTTAAGGTGTTTGCCTGCAAAGCCTAATGACCTGTGTTTGATTTCCCAGTACCCACATAAAGCTAGATACACAGAGTGGTACATGGATCTGGAATCGGTTTGCAGCGGCACTATGCCTTGGTGCACCCATTCATTCTCTCTCTCTCTCTCTCTCTCTCTCTCTCTCTCTCTCGTGCTCTCTCTCGTGCTCTCTCTCTCGTGTTCTCTCTCTCGTGCTCGCTCTCTCTCTGCTTACAAATAATATTTAAAATTAAATAAATAATAAATGGGCCAAGGGTGGTGGCATACAACTTTAATCCCAGCACTCGGGAGGCAGAGGTAGGAGGATCACCATGAGCTCAAGGCCACCCTGAGACTACATAGTGAATTCCAGGTCAGCCTGGACTAGAGCGAGACCCTACCTCAAAAAAAAAAAATTGCCAGGCATGGTGGCACACACCTTTATTCCCAGCACTCAGGAAGCAGAGGTATGAGGATAGCTGTGAGTTTGAGGCCAGCCTGGGGAAAAAAAAACTAAGACAAGCATGGTGTGGCACACCTTTAATCCCAGCACTCAGGAAGCAGAGGTAGGAGGATTGCCATGCGTTTATGGCCACCTTGAGACTACATATCGAATTCCAGGGCAGCCTGAGCTATAGCAAGACCCTACCTCGAAAAATAAATGAGACATAAAACAGGAAAAATAAGATGAAAAATAAGAAAACAACTACCAGCAATTAGGGCTAGAGAGGTGGCTCAGTGGTTGAAGGTGCTTATTGACAAAGCCTGACAGCCAGTGTTTGATTCCCCAATGCCCACAAGGTAACAAACTTATGGAGTTCATGTTTGCATACACCCATTCTCTTCCAACCTCTCTCTCAAATAAATAAACTTTTTTTAAAACCATCAGTTATGGGCTGGAGAGATGGCTCAGCGGTTAAGGCACTTGCCTCCAGTGCCTAAGGCCCTGGGTTCAATTCCCCAGGACCCACATAGGCCAGAACCACAAGGTGGTGGCCCTGGTGTGCTCTCTCTCTCTCTCTCTCTCTCTCTCTCTCTCTCTCTCTCTCTCTGCTTGAAAATGAATAAATAAAATATTTAAAAAAAAAAACCATCAGTTATTTTATGAACTTTCTATTTTTTAAAAGTGGTATTGTAGGGCTGCAGTGGTTAAGGCACTTGTCTACAAAGACCAGCAAGCTGGGTTTGATCCCAGTGCCCACGTAAAGCGAGATGCAACTTAACCACTGGACCATCCCTCCAGCTAAGAAAATCATTGTATTTTAATATATTCTCAATCCCTTGACACTTGTAAATATAAGATGTAATATCAATAGACCCACCATTTGGGGAGGGATTATCCCATTAAGTATACATTTATAAAACAGACCAATTTGGGGTTGGGAAGATGGCACAGAGATTAAAGACACTTGCTTGCAAAGCCTGCCACCCTTAGTTCAATTACCTCATACTCACGTAAAGCCAGTGGTGCATGCAACCGGAGCTCCTTTGCAGCAGCAAGGGGCCTGGCGTGCCTATATCTATCTTTCTCATTGGCAAGTAAATAATAATTTTTTAATTGATCAATTTCAGAAAACATTGAAATGTAAACGATATGTCCTGGGATTCTGAAACTTCTTTCCCTTAATCTAGGAGCTGGTTGCTTAGGGTACATTAAGTCTATGGATATTCAAATATGTTCCTGATTTATATACTTTTCTACAGGTATGTTTACCTTAACAAACAAATTTCATGCAGGAGCTGGGAAGATGGCTCAGGGGTTAAAAGGCATTGCTTGCAAAGCCTGAAGGCCCAGGTTCAATTCCCAAGCCACTCATGTAAACCAAACGAAAAAAGTGGGGCAAGTGTCTAATGTTCATCTGCCAGGGAAAGAGGCCCTGGTGCCCATTTGGACAAAGGAGTGCAAATTAATTAGTTAATTAATTTAAGGTGAGTTGAGTACAGTGGTAGTCCTAGTACTTGAGATATGGAGGGAGGACTATTGTGAATTTAAGGCCAGCCTAAGACAACACAGATACACTGCATCAAGGCAGGAGAAAAAAGGTTTTCTGAGACTGGGTCTCATGTAGCCCAGGCTGCCTCAAAATTGCTTTGCAGGTGGCCGGGCGTGGTGGCGCACGCCTTTAATCCCAGCACTCGGGAGGCAGAGGTAAGAGGATTGCCGTGAGTTCAAGGCCAACCTGAGACTACAAAATTCCAGGTCAGCCTGGACTAGAGTGAGACCCTACCTCAAAAAAAAAACTGCTTTGTAACCAAGGATGATCTTGAATCTCTACTCTTCCTGCCTCCACCTCCCAAGTGCTGGGATTAAAGTTGTGCACCACGACAACTAGTATTACATAGTGTAGGTTCTAGAACCCAGGGCTCCAAGCATGCAAGGCAGCCTACCCAACAGATATGGCCAGCCCCAGCCCCAGCCCCAACATTTCTATGTAATGTATTGCCACTTCATGTGCCAGCACATACACATATATAACCACCACTCAGAAGAATTAGAGACGTGAATATGAAAGGGAACAGGCAGAGCTCCAAGAAAAAAACAGAAGACACAGAAATAGAAATGTCAAAGACAAGAGCACAAACCAAGGGACGTGTAGAGCTTGTGTACAATTAAAAACTTAGACCAAGCACTCAGGAGGCAGAGATAGGAGGATCACCAAGAGTTCAAGGCCACCCTGAGACTACATAGTGAATTCCAGGTCAGCCTGGGCTAGAGTGAGACCCTACCTCGAAAAACCAAAAAAAAAAAAAAAAAACCTTAGACCAAAGGAAAGGGTAGGACTGCTTACAATGCAAACTTCCAGACACAAAATGGATATTCACAACTTCGCAGTGCCTGATACTACCTGCTCAAAAAGGGAGGAAAAGATGATGACACTGAAACAAAACAGAGACTGAGAGAGGGAAGGGATATGGGGGAGGGGAGGGAATCATAATGGTTTATGGTCTATAATTATGGACGCTAGCAATAAAGTTTTTAAAAAGCCAGATATGGTGGCACATGCCTTTAATCTCAACACTCAGGAGGCAGATGTAGGAGGATTGCCATGAGTTTGAGGTCAGCCTGGGCTAGAGTGAGACCCTACCTCAAAAATCAAAAAAAAAACTTTGGGCTAGAGCGAGACCCTACCTCAAAAAAAAACCAAAAAAAAAAAACTTTGGGGACTACAGAGATGGCTTGGTGGTTAAGGCACTAATCTACAAAGCCTAAGACCCAGGTGTGATACCCCAGTACACACAGAAAGCCACATTCACTAAGTGGCGCACGCATCTGGCGTTAGTTTGCAGTGGCTGAGGAGATGACTAGGCAGTGTTTGCAGTGGCTGGAGGCACTGGCATGCGCGCTCTCTCTCTCTCTCTCTCTCTCTCTCTCTCTCTCTCTCTCTCTCTCTCTCTCTCTCTCTGCTTGCAAATAAATAAAAATATTTTAAAAAAAAAAAAGAGCTGGGTGTGGTGGTGCACACCTTTAAGCCCAGCACTCATGAAGCTGAGGTAGGAGGAGCACTGAGTTTATGGACAGCCTAAGAGTTTGTGGGCAGCCTAAGACTACATAGTGAGTTCCAAATTAGTCTGGACTACAGGAGACCCTATCTCATATCTAAGATAAGATATGCCTACATTCTATATTCTAGATATGGCTTACAATGTCACCAGGCAACTAGATCTGAATATTAAACAGAATAACTTTGAGCTTTGCTGCCACTCTTTAACTAGATCTGTTTTGCTCAAGACTAACGTGATCAGATCTGCTCTGTATTCAGACTCTTCTTCAAGACTGGTGTAACTGTCTTTCTGGGTGCTTAGTAACCACAAGTAGAAGCTAAAACAAACTGGAGATACTGGAGCTAAAAGGGCAACCAGTATTTTAGTACATGGTCCCAGATCAAGAAGGTCACAGAAAACAAAGTTTCATTCCTAGCATGTCCTACAACTCTGGTAAGCCAGCTGTCTTCTTGGTGAGGGAGGGCACAAAGAACCAGGGACTGAACTCCAAATCAGGGTATAATCTGCAAGAGGAAAGTCAGAACCAAGAAATGACTCCAAGGGAAGCCACAGAGCCTAGCAAACAGCACAAATGCTGAAAGAGCCATAGAGCTCCTCCCAGATCCTAATAATCTCTCCAGAAGAGCAAAGCAGACCTTCAAAATACAATATATGGGGGATGGAAAGATGAGTCAGTGCTTAAAGGCACTTGTCTACAACACCTAATGGCTGGGGTTCAATTCCCCAGTACACATGTAAAGCCAGATGCATAAAGCAGCACATGCATCTGAAATTCTTTTGCAGTGGCAGGAAGCCATGGTGTGCTCATCACACACAGACACACAAACTTCTCTCTCTCTCTCTCTCTCTCTCTCTCTCTCTCTCTCTCTCTCTCTCTCTCTCTCTCTCTCTCCCCTCATCAAATAAATACTTTTTGAAAAAATACAAGGCCAGGGAAATGGCTCAGAAGTTAAAGGCGCGTCCTTGCTGGGCATGCTAGCAGAAGTTCAATTCCCCATATAAAGCAAGATGCACACAGTGGAGCACGCATCTGGGGTTGATTTGTAGTGGCAGAAGGCCCTGGCATGCCCATTCATTCTCATTCTCATTCTCTCTCTCTCTCTCTCTCTCTCTCTCTCTCTCTCTCTCTCTCTCTCTCTCTCAAATAAAATTTTTTTTTTTTTGTTTTTCGAGGTAGGGTCTCGCTCTAGCCCAGGCTGACCTGGAATTCACTCTGTAGTCTCAGGGTGGCCTTGAACTCACGGCAATCCTCCTACCTCTGCCTCCCAAGTGGTGGGATTATAGGCGTGAGCCACCATGCCCGGCTCAAATAAATATTTTTTAAGATACAATTGCCAGGCATGGTGGCACATGCCTTTAATCCCAGCACTTGGGAGGCTGAGGAAGGAGGATCGCTGTAAGTTCCAGGCCAGCCTGGACTAAAGTGAGACCTCATCTCGGAAAAAAGAAAAAAGAAAAAGGGAGGGAGGGAAGAAGGAAGGATACATACAATACAATGCAATACATGGAGAGTTAAACTTTACCTACTTGTCTTAAACACTCAGAAAGACAAGTACAGGTAGGAAGGTAGGTAGTTACCCAGAGTGACATCTGTGCCATTATCAAGATTATGCTTTATAAGATCTACAAGAATACGTATAGACCAAAAAAAAAAAAAAAAAAAAAAAAGAATACGTATAGACCATGCCAATCGTTGAACATCTTTAGAAATGCATTTCTGGATCTTGATGGTTTTAACTTTATTCTTCCTTACAGTCAGCTCACATTCAGATGGTCCTGCAACAATCTAACTCCATCTACCTGGGTCCCCTCAGCCACCCTACAAGAACAGGAACCCCGAGGAGCCTCAGTTTACTCAATGCTCACTTCCCCCTAACACACGGCTTTCATTCTTTCTCCCCAAAATTTTTGCCCAGGACTGTCTTCCCACACTCTACCAGTGCACTTTTGGGTTCCCTTACATACATACATACCCACTGGAGATGCTTCCCAACTGCCACTAAGCTTGAAGCCACATGAGTCACTGCCCTAACTCCCTAGGTGCAGTTAGGGTTGTGTATGATCACTTACTAGACAAGCAAGAGGACGGGAGTTCAATTCTCAGCACCAACATAAAGAATTTGAAACTGGGCGTGGTGGCACACGCCTTTAATCCCAGTACTTGAGAGGCAGAGGTAGGAGGATCGCCATGAGTTCAAGGCCACCCTGAGACTACACAGTGAATTCCATGTCAGCCTGGGCTAGAGTGAGACCCTACCTCGAAAAACCAAAAAAAAAAAAAGTGAGCTCCAGATTCAGTGAAGGATAAATAGGTCAGAAGAGGAAATAGAGGAAGATACTCAAGGTCCTCCTCTGGTTTCTGACTCTAGCCCAGGCTGGAATTCACTGTGTAGTCTCAGGGTGGCCTTGAACTCACGGCAATCCTCCTTGCTCTGCCTCCCAAGTGCTGGGGTTAAAGGCAAGCACCACCATACCTGGCCTCCTCTGGTTTCTGAAAGCACATACATGCAGAACACAGATCTATAGATCTACACACACACCACACCACACCAAAAAATAAAAAGGACAGTGGTATGAAACAGCAGGATGTTTTCCAAGAAACAAACATTTGCCTAATGTTGCTTGAGGGTAACAAGGCTAAGATGGGAACAAGCTGTCAGGAGACAGAAGGCAAATCATCAAAGGACGGGCACCTCAAAGGGCAGGCGTGGTGGTACACACCTTTAATCCCAGCACTCAGGAGGCATAGGTAGAAGAACCGCTGTGAGTACAAGGCCACCTTGAGACTACTTAGTGAATTTCAGGTCAGCCTGGGCTAGAGAAAGACCATACTCAAAAACAAAACAAAATAAACAAAAAAAGATGGATCAGGGCTGGAGACATGGCCAAGCAGCTAAAACAGTGCTTGTTTGCAAAGCCTGCCTACCTGGGCCAATTCCTCAGTACCCATGTAAAGCCAGATTCACAAAGTCATCCAGGCATCTGGAGTTCATATGCAGTGGCAAGAGACCCTGCTGCAACCATACAGACACTCTCTCCTTACAAATAAATTAATGAATTTTTAAAAAGGCTTGGGGCTGGAGAGATGGCTCGGTGGTTAAGGCACTTGCCTCCAGTGCCTAAGGCCCCAGGTTCAATTCCCCACAAAGTGGTGGCTCTGGTGCATTCTCTCTCTCTCTCTCTCTCTCTCTCTCTCTCTCTCTCTCTCTCTCTCTCTCTCTCTCTCTCTCTCTCTCTCAGTCTGTATCTCTGCTTGAAAGAGTCCATAATAGTGCTGAGATGAATCTGATCATGTGGATTTTGGTCTTCTGGAACTTGTATGCTGGAGGAATGAACACGGACTTGGTACTTGCAACTGAAGATACCTTCCAGAGCAGTAAGCCAAGTTTTATGGACTCTTCTGGTGAGTTGGAAAATGCTAAGTACAGAGAGAATTGCATTTGGAAACTTGCCTTGTGAACTTTCTAAGGGGAAGGAGAGACTGCAGAGAGCTTTATTGGAACTGTGTTACTGGAATAAGGAGTGGATGCGTTCTACTGCCCATGCCCAGAGAGTTTGATCAAGCTTGAATTTAAGTAATGGAATGATGTGCTTAGCTAATGACATGGAACTGAGAATTTTAAGATTTAAAGTTGGAGGGCTGGAGAGATGATGGCTTAGTGGTTAAGGCACTTGCCTCCAGTGCCTAAGGCCCCAGGTTCAATTCCCCAGGACCCACATAAGCCAGACCCACAAGGTGGTGGCCCTGGTGCGTGCTCTCTCTCTCTCTCTCTCTCTCTCTCTCTCTCTCTCTCTCTCTCTCTCTCTCTATTTCTCTGCTTAAAAATGAATAAATAAAATATTTTTTAAAAAATATTTAAAGTTGGAAAAAAAATCAGAACAAGTTTAACTTACTGGCACAGAGACTGAAGCTGCTATTATCAACACTTTAGCAGTCCTAAAGAAGATGGTCCAACTGCTCTACATTGAAACAATGGAAAGGATGCCTGAGGTGTTTCCACCCAGGAAGGACTGTGCAAACTCTTTTGGGAGGCGATAGCAGAAAAGAAGGAACCTGCTCTTCAGGTCATGATTCATTTTGTCTTTGAATTAACATGACTGTGTCTGCATACCTGGTATTGCTTTGAAAGCATGAAAAACTTATGCATGGAGTGGGCCATGAAGTGCCCATGGTTCCAGGAGCCGCTGCTGAGATGCAGTATATGGAACAGGGTGTGAAGTCCCTGATAGGCCAGTGAAGCCTATGGAAGCTGGACAGTGGTTTGCAATGGAGACCCGAAAATGTTCTGGATACACCGTGACTGTGCAAGGGGTACCATGGAGCACTACTGAGTAGGAATGGAAGTTTTCCCCAGCTACTTAACCTCACTGGAGGGGCAGAACTGGAAAATCCAGAGACTGTCTGTCACTGGTTGTGATTATCAGACTGAACTCTTTGCTGTTTGCCTAATGGTTATTGAGTGTGTAATGGTTTGGTCTCTCCTTGCTATGCCTCGTAAAAGTTAGGAATGTTTATTTTGTGCCATTATATGTTAAAAGTATGCAACTTAGGGGGTTTAACTGGCTCAGCAGTTAAGGCACTTGCCTCCAGTGCCTAAGGCCCCAGGTTCAATTCCCCAGTACCCACATATGCCAGACCCACAAGGTGGTGGCCCTGGTGCGCTTTCTCTCTCTCTCTCTCTCTCTCTCTCTCTCTCTCTCTCTCTCTCTCTCTCTCTCTCTCTGTATCTCTCTGCTTGAAAATGAATAAAATAATTTTTAAAAAAATTTTAAAGTATACAACTTATTTTGAATCTACAGAACTCATAGTCAAGGGACTTTGCCTTGTGTTGGGGGAAAATTATGTCTCCAATTGTACATAGGATGGTTATATCATTATATCCTCATTTGGTAATTATGTTATAATGTAAGAAGATATGGTTTGATGTCAAATTGACAAGGGCTAGATTTGTGGTTTTGTTGTCAACTTGACCTGTTTAGGAATCTTTTCTTCTTTTCTTTTTTTTTTTTTTTTGTTTGTTTTTTCAAGATAGGGTCTCACTCTAGCCCAGGCTGACCTGGAATTCATTATGTAGTTTCAGAGTGGCCTAGAACTCATGGTAATCTTCCTACCTCTGTCTCACCAGTGCTGCGATTAAAGGGCATGTGTCACCATACCTGGCTCTGTTTAGGAATCTTTGGTGGGTCTCTGAGGTTGTTTACAGGAAGGCAGCCTCTCAGGAGGAGCAGGATGTAAGAAGGCTCAGGGGAGCTAGAAACAAACATCTCTTCCTGGGAGGGCAGTACAGGAAGGAAATTCTAAAGACTCAGCAAGTCAAGTCTAAGAAAGGATTGCAAAACTCCGCCCTGAGGCTATATAAGGGGGAAGGAAATCTTTCTCTTTCCTGCCTGCCTGGCTGCTGGGTTTGTCCATTCCTTGGCATTGGAACCAAGTTTCCTCAGTCTTCCATCCTGGACTTCCCAGGAAGCCTTTAGGCCTTCAGTGCTAGATTAAGACTGTTGAGGCATCCAGCCATGTAGACCGAATAGCTACCAGTTTCTTCATTCTTGGACTTGCAGACTGCTATTGGGGACTGCCATGAGCTAATCCAATAAATCCCCATTTTTTACAATTCATTATGTTGATTCTGTTCCTCTAGAGAACCCTGAGAAATACACTGCCCCAATATTCCTCCTGCCTCTGCCTCATTCAGCACTGGGGTCGCAGGCAGACACAGCTTTTTAAATGGGCACTGAGGATTAAATTCAGGCCCTTAGCCGGGTGTGGTAGGGCACACCTTTAATCCCAGTACTCGGGAGGCAGAGGTAGGAGGATTGCTGTGAGTTCAAGGCCACCCTGAGACTGCAGAGTGAATTCCAGGTCAGCCTGGACTAGAGCAAGACCCTACCTCAAAAATAAAATAAAATTAAATTTAATTCAGGCCCTCATGCTTGCACACCAAGTACTTTTAGCCCACTGAGCCTCAAATTTTACCTGTATTTTTCCTTACCTCAACCTCCAAGTTTTCTTTTTTATAAAGGGTCCAATAGTAAACATTTCAGAATTTATGTTCCCATATATGATCTCTTTGTTTTTTTAACAAACTCCTTAAAAATTAAAAACAACTAGCACTTGGGAACCTGAGTTAAGAGGATCATTTTGAGTTAGAAGCCATCCTAGGATACAGTGATTCCAGGTCAGCCTAGGCTAGAGCAAGATCCTACCTCAAAACAACAACAAAATAGGTTTACAAAATGAATTTGAGATGTGAGCCACAGCTAGTTTGCTATCCCTGCTGCATATCAGTAAAGAAATGAGGATTAACCTTACTATGAGATTAATTTTCCTAAAATGGTACTTATATATATATTTTTTTTTGGGGGGGGGGGTTTCGAGGTAGGGTCTCGCTCTAGCCCAGGTTGACCTGGAATTCACTATGTAGTCTCAGGGTGGCCTCAAACTCATGGCGATCCTCCTACCTCTGCCTCCCTCTGCCTCCTGAGTGCTGGGATTAAAGGCGTGTGCCACCACGCCCGGCTGGTACTTATATATTAATACTCTACTCTGAAATCCCCTGGTGCTCACTGCCTACCAACAAACCTAATCCCTCTAGGTGCCTAGCATTCATTGGTGTCTCCAGCTCCAATCTACTATCTCAGGATCAGAAACTACACCTGTTAGAATCTTCCATTAAGAAATGGAGCTTCTTACACTAACCAGCCTCCATATCTCTGTTGTTCCCAAGGCAACTCTTGCTCCAAACTTGACCAAGTATGCTTCCTCAAAGCCATCCCACATCCCACTTCCACGGGACTCCATCCCTTCCCTAAGCACCTCTAAAAGCACTATCTTTTCTGAAATTATAACTTATCTCAAATACAGTCAACCTCTTGAAAACAGACTGCAATGTATACCACTCTTCATGGCTCTGGTATGCAATAAGGGCTAAGTAAAGCATGTGTACATTTGAATATATTCAATATAAATGTACATTTTTCCTGAACTGGCTGGTTAACTGAAGCAAATGTGGTTTCATCCTTATTTCTATCAATAACTGAACACTTTCATTTAATGGGCACAACATGAATGCTGCAGAAAGCACAGAAGAACAATTAGCAAAGACATCTTTCCTACTTCTCAGCTCTTCAAGGACTCATTTACTACAATAACAATAATAATAATAATAGCACAAGTAAAAGTTTCCCAGGGCTTGCTGGGAGTGGTGGCACACGCCTTTAATCCCAGCACTCAGAAGGCAAAGGTAGGAGGATCACCATGAGTTCAAGGCCACCCTGAGACTATATAGTGAATTCCAGGTCAGCCTGGGATGGAGTGAGACCCTACCTCGAAAAACCAAAGAAAGAAAGAAAAAGAAAAATTCCCAGGGCTGGAGAGATGGCTCAGTGGTTAAGGTGCTTGCCTGCAAAGCCTAACAACCTGGGTTCAATTCCCCAGTACCCACATAAAGCCATATGCACAAAATGGAAAATGTGTCTGGAGTTCTGCAGCGGCTGGAGGCCCTGCTGTGCCCATTCTGTCTGTCTCTCTTCTCTATCTCTCTCAGCTCTCAAATAAATAAAAACATTTAAAAAAAATTTTTTAAAGTTTACCAACAGCCTTTCAATTCAGGTACTCTGGCATAACACTATAGAAGTTACTAGATCAATTCTGACTTACTTATATTTTTGCTTTGTTTTGTTTTAGTTTTTTTTTAAATATATTTTATTTATTCATTTTCAAGCAGAGAGATAGAGAGAGAGAGAGAGAGAGAGAGAGAGAAAGAGAGAGAGAGCGCACCAGGGCCACCACCTTGTGGGTCTGGCATATGTGGGTCCTGGGGAATTGAATCCAGGGCTTTAGGCACTGGAGCCAAGTGCCTTAACCACTGAGCCATCTCTCCAGCCCACTTGTTTTAGTTTTTGAGGTAGGGTCTTGCTCTAGCTCAGGCTGACCTGGAATGCACTATGTAGTCTCAAAATGACCTTGAACTCAGAGATAATCCTACCTCCTCTGCCTCCTGAGTGCTGGGATTAAAGGCATGTGCCACAGTACCCAGTTTACTTATCTATAATTTTGCCTAGTAGTTTTAAAAATACAAATTAAGCTTCTAAAAGTAAATTGCTTTAAACTCACCCTTAATATTCTCATTATTCAAGTTCAAAAAGTCTCTCTCGGCTGGGCATGATGGTATACATCTTTAATCCCAGCACTCACCTTTAATCCCAGCACTCTGGAAGGCCTGGGACTACAAAATGAATTCCAGGTTAGCCTTGGTTAGAGTGAGACCCTACCTCAAAAAACACAACAAGCAAACAAGCAAACAAACAAGGCTCCCACACATACCCAAGTGTCACAATCTGAATTTTGGTATTCTCTATGTCGGTTCAGATTACCAAAATAGCATTATTTTCCTCAAAATTTAGGCAAATAATCACATAGTTCCCTAGCTGGGCATAGTTAGGATGAGTCTGAGGCTACAGAGCAAGTTTCAGATCACCCTGCCTAAACACACACACACACACACACACACACACACACACACACACACACAAGATCTCTCAGACCAAAGTATGAGTTGTACCCTGTTCTACTACCCATAGTGTTCAAGAATCTATAAAAATTCCTCCAAGAGATTTTTCTACAAGCCAATAAAAACTACAACAAAAGTTGAAAGTACTTTTAGAAACATGTAGTTAGCCTGGTGTGGTTGGTGGCTCAGACCTGGCACTCTGGAGGCTGAGGTAGGTTAATCTCCATGAGTTCAAAACCAGCCTCCACAACAATGAAACTTATTTTTTTAAAAAAAAAGTCTAGGAAACCACACGGATAAAAATCAAAATATGGCTATGACTGTGAACATTGTGGCTTTTAACCTCTTCAAAATAAGCTGAAGAGAAAGCTTACATACATGCCTGAAAACTGTGTTATTCATTAAAAAGAAATACTGATAATGCACTGGTTAAAAGGCAAACCCAGGAGCAAGGAACTAGCCTCAATTCCTGCTTTATGACCAGCTCGGCCTGCTTCCCCATCTACTTAGGGACATAAGCACAGCTTAACTGACATTTGCAGGTGCTGAGAGGTGATTAAAAGTCTATGGGGCACTTTCAGGCACTGCACCATAAATTGTCGTATTTGCTTAATACAAAACTACCTGTTAGCAGTAGCTCCAAATGCAATCATAATTCTTTTGTGTCTTAAAAGAGTCAGTGCTCGGTGAGTCAGTAAATGTTCTGCATGAGGTAGTTTTAACAGCCTCAGCAAAAATAAATAAATAAATAATAAAAATCCCAAATTTCCAAAGGTTTTCTCTGCTCTCTCCCAAAGTCCTAGGTCACTACTATCCAATCCCATTATTTCCGAGGAGAAACGTGACGCGAGCCCCAGTGACGAGAGCAGTGTGGCCACGGGTCGAGGGGTGACAAATGACTTGGGGGCCCGCAGGAAGTTCTCTTTGTTGCCATCTGACCAGGCACCCCTCAAAGTCAGCGCTTACGTAAGGAGCCGGGGGTTCGGGGAGGAGTCCCAGCACCTGCCGGCCCGGGTCACCCGAACAATGCGACCCGTCCGTCCCCAAGCCCCGCGCACAAAGCCACCGAGTGGGGCCCCGCGAGGCCGCCGCTCCCTCCCTCCCGCGTCGGCTCGTCCGCGCCAAACGCGGGAGCTGGGGGAGCGGCGGCGGGAGGGCTTCCCGGGCCGGGGCGGCCAGCTCCCGAGGGTCCGGCCGGGGCAGCTCCGGTGGCCGGGCGAGGCGAGGCGAGGCGAGGCGGCGGCCGGGTGGGGGAGGCGGCAGGCCGGGCCTCTCCCTCCGCACGCGGTCCGCGGCGGCGCCCGCCCGCCCGGGACCCGGGCTCGGCCTCGCGGACGGACGGGCCCTACCTGAGGCCGTGTACCAGCTCCCGGCGTGGCTGGCTTCGCGGCACACCACTCGGTTGGACATCTTGGAGCCTGCGCCGCCTATGGTGCACGGCGATGAATGAGGCGGCTCCGCGAGGGCCGGGGCGCCGCGGGCCCGGAGGGGACGGCCCGGCCCCGGGGGGAGGAGGACGAGGAGGAGGAGACGGCACCGGGGCGGCGGCGGGCGGCGGGCGGCGACCGTCAGCACGAGCTCCCGCGGCCGCCGGAAGACCGGGCCCCACGCCGAAGCCCGGAAAGCCCTGGGCCGGCCGCGCGCCGCCGCTTCCGCCGAGCCGCCGCCCCCACGGCCCCCTCCCGAGCCGCCGCCGGGGCTGACCCCACCCCCGGCGCCCGCCCCTCCGCCGCCGCGAGGCCAACGGCACCGCGGGGTCCGCGCACGCCCAGCGCAGGCCCGGGCCTGAACCGGGGACGGCGGAGCCAGCCGCGGCGGACGCTGGCTTCCTCAGTCGCCGCCGAGCGGGTCCGGCCCACTGAGCATGCCCAGCTCCGCCGCCCGCCGCCCCGCCGGGGAAGCTCAGCGAGCACGCTCGGCGCCAGCACGGGCGGGGGCGGCGCGGGGACCCCGGCCCGGCTCCCCCCCCCCCCCCCCCCGGGTGACGGGGGCGCGCCCGGGCGCTTGCGGAAGCTGGCTCGTGCCCTCGGTCCCCAACCCCACCTCCACCCAGGTAGGGTCTCCTCCAGCCCAGGCTGACCTGGGACGCACTCTGCAGACTCCGAGACCCTCCTACCTCGGCCTCCAGGGGCAAGCTGGGATGAAAGGTTTTTTCTTTGGTTTATTTATTTGCACGGGGAGAGAGAGAATACAGGTGCACCAGGGCTCCAGCCACTGCAGAGGAACCCCAGATGCATACTCCACGTTGTGCATCTGGCTTTACTTGGGTGCTGGGGAATCAAACCCTGGCCATCAGGCTTTGCAAGCAAGTGCCTTTAGCCGCTGAGTCATCTCTCCAACCCCCTAAGTATACTTTTTTGAAGGCACAATCAATCCTGTTTCTTGTCTCACCTTTCTTTTCTGATTTCAGGGCCAAGGATTGTGTGTGATTCCCATCCTAAAACATAACCTGTTACTGAAACATTAAGCTAAAAATCTCAACTGAATATTTCTTTATACTAATTTCATCCTCCCCTATCACCAATGACCTGCTCAAATAGTAAGATAATATACAACACTCCTACCCAAAATGGCCAGGCTAACTAGCCAAAAGCTACTTTACACAAAACAGAAACATTAAATCCATGCTAGGCTAAAGTACCCAAGATCAGTAATAAATGAAGATGGACTTTTATTGTTAAATTCCAGAATATGGGTTGGGGAGATGGCTCAGTGGTTAAAAGGCACTTGCTTCCAAAGTCTACCAGTGCTGGTTCAAATCCCCAGCAACCGCATAAAGCCAAACACAAAAAGTGGCACATGCATCTGGAGTTGATTTGCAGTGGCAGGATCCCTAACACGCCCACTCATTTTCTCTTTCCCTCTCCCCTGCCCACTCATTTTCTCTTTCCCTCTCCCCTCTCTTCTATGTGCAGATATTTTCTTTTAACTTAGCCTAGCGCACACCTTTAATCCAAGCACTCAGGAGGCAGTAGAAGGATCTCTGTGAGCTTAAGGCCAGCCTGGGCTAGAGTGAGAGCCTACCTCAAAAAAAATTTTTTTCAAGAATAAATTTTTTAGCCGTGCGTGAGGCGTGGTGGCGCATGCCTTTAACCCCCCCACTCGGAGGCAGAGGTAGGAGGATCACCATGAGTTCAAGGCCACCCTGAGACTACACAATGACTTCCAGGTCAGCCTGGACTAGAGTGAGACCCTACCTCAAAAAACCAAAAATAATAATAAATTTTTTAATGTATTTGAGAGAATGGTGTGCCAGGGCACCTAGCCACTGCAAACAGACTCCAGATGCATAAGCCACTTTGTGCATCTGGCTTTACAGGGACACTGGGGAATAGAAGTCAGGTTAATAGTCTCTGCAGGGCAGTACCTTAAACAGAGTATCTCTTCAGCCCCAAAAGATACTGTTTCTATTAATTGCCAGTTACATATGCCCCAGCAAAGTACAAGGGGAAGGTTTCTGACTTCTGTTTAACCAATTTCCAGAATAAATGTTTATAGGTCCATCCGTAAGATACACTGAGAAATACTTGTGTCTTGTTCTGGGTACTTACTTGCCTAAGCATATGTATACCTCCCCTTCTTGGTCCCTGTCATCCTCTACATGTGATGTGACAGAGATCAAACCATGAGAAATAAGAAACAGTAGTAGCTTAAAAAAAAAAAAATGTGAGTAGAAAGATGGCTCAGCAGTTAAGGAACTTGTTTGTCTGCTAAACCTATGGACCCAGAGCTTGATTCCCCAGTGTCTACTTATAGATGCACAAAGTGATGCATGCATCTGGAGTCTATTTGTAGTGGATAGAGGCCCTGGTGCACCCACTCTCAGTAGCTGGGCATGGTGGCACACACCTTTAACCCCAGCCCTTGAGATGGGAGGCAAAGGTAAGAGGATCACCATGAGTTCAAGGCCAAGGCCACCTGGAAATTACATAGTGAATTCCAGGTCAGCCTGGACTAGAGCGAGACCCTACCTCGAAAAACCAAAAAACAAAACAAAAAAAAAATTTATTCTAGGCCCCGGGTGTGGTGGCGCACACCTTTAATCCCAGTACTCTGGAGGCAGAGGTAGGAGGATCACCTTGAGCTCAAGGCCACCCTGAGACTACATAGTGAAGTCCAGGTCAGCCTGGGCTAGAATGAGACCCTACCTCGAAAAACCAAAAAAATATGTATTTTTTCTGTTGTATTATCACTCTTTGTAAAGTTCTGCACTATTCAAAGACTTAAGTGATTCATGAAAACAGGCAAAAAATGTCATATAAAACAAATTACTATAAAATAATAGCATTTTGATGGTTTATTTTAAAGTCAAAGTAATAGATAATCTGAGAAAAAAAATTGCAAGTTGACACTCATTAAATAAGTATGGTGATTAAGATAAGGGAAATATGTTCTCTTCTGCAATTCCAGAAATAAGTTCTGTTGTCCTGAAGGTACAGATACATCCAAAAAGGGGAAATCATGGCAATCAGAGCTGCCTCATAATCACGGGAGTCTCCAGAGTTTCTCTTCTTCCCAAGTCAGTTCCGATCTTCAAACTGTGCCTTATTTTTTAAAAGATAAGATGCTAGAAATTCAATGGGATTTGGTGGTCTGAAAAGGAAAAGAAGTCCAAGTTTAGGCATACATTTTATAGATGTGCTAATTCAAACATCTCATTAAAAGAACTACTCTTTTTATGTTTGTCATTTCACAACGAGATATGTAAGCATATTGCCAAAAATAAATCTTCAAAGGACGGAAACTGTTTTATAGCTTAAAACCATTTATGGGCTGGAGAGATGGCTTAGCGGTTAAGGCACTTGCCTCCAGTGCCTAAGGCCCCAAATTCAATTCCCCAGGACCCACATAAGCCAGACCTACAAGGTGGTGGCCCTGGTGCGCTCGCTCTCTCTCTCTCTCTCTCCCCCTCCCTCCCTCTCTCTCTCTGCTTAATAAAGAAAAAAAAATTTATAAACTCAATTGTAAAACACAAGGTTTGGAAATAAAGAACATGTAGATGAACTCCCCAAATGGCTAACCATAGGAAGTAGACACTTTCATTAAAAGATACCTCTCCATATGCAAATATTTTAAAATAATTATAATACTGCAACCAAACAACACACCTGAGAACATATTAATAAAATTAAAAGGAATTACTTCGCATTTATCATCTTTTTCCTTTTTTTTAACCTTAATTTTTTGGTTTTTTAAAAAGTTTTTATTTTTCTTACATTTATCATTTTTATATAAGCTATTGTATATGAGAAAATAAATCCAAGGATAAAAAGGTGGTAAAATATCTTTCTTTAAAGTATTTTATTTATTTATTTGAGAGAGAGAGAGAGAAAGAGGCAGACAGAGAGAGACAGAGAATGAGCACGCCAGGGCCTCCAGCCCTCTTGTGCATCTGCCTTTACATGGGCACTGGGGAATCGAACTCAGGTCCTTCTGCATTGCAGGCAAATGCCTTAACCGCTAAGCCATCTCTTCAGCCCTAAAATATCTATTTTAAACTCTGCTTAGAAAGGCATACTGGAAGATGGGCATGGTGGCACCCACCTTTAATCCCAGCACTTGGGAGGCAGAGGTAGGAAGATCACTGTGAGTACTAGGCCAATCTGGGACTACACAGTGAGTTCCCCTTCAGCCTGAGCTAGAGCAAGAGACTACCTCAAAAAAAAAAAAAAAACCAGAAAGGCATACTGTGGCTTAAGAAATGGCTCAGTGGAGCCGGGCGTGGTGGCTCACGCCTTTAATCCCAGCACTCGGGAGGCAGAGGTAGGAGGATCGCTGTGAGTTTGAGTTCACCCTGAGACTACAGTGAATTCCAGGTCAGCCTGGACGAGAGTGAGACCCTACCTCGAAAAACCAAAAAAAAAAAAAAAAAAAAAAAAA